>UESW01004399.1:443587-515178 GCA_900491605.1 Calamus simplicifolius | reverse complement strand
CGAAGAACCAAAATCTGGGGCCCGGTGGCTCCTCCATGTCGACGGGTCATCTAATGCCCATCGCTCCAGTGCGGGCCTGGTCCTCACCAGTCCGGAGGGGGTAACCTTTGAATATGGTGTCCGGTTCTCTTTACCGGCCTCCAACAATGAAGTTGAGTACGAAGCCCTGTTAGCCGGCCTCCGAATCGCCCGTAATCTGAAGGTGGAGAAGCTTAATGCCTTCACCGACTCTCAGCTGGTGGCCGGTCATGTACGAGGAGAGTTTGAAGCTCGGGAGCCGAACATGGTTCGATATCTTCAAGAGGTGCGGAGCCTGCTTCCCCATTTTACCGAATTTGAAATCATTCAGATTCCCAGATCCGAGAATGCCCGCGCTGACCTACTCTCCCGATTGGCGACCGTGAAATCAATGGACGCCGAACAAAAGTTCCACCTGGAGACCCTAGAAAAGCCCAGCATCACGGAAGCTGACCGAATAATGCAAGTTGAAGCTGAACCATCATGGTTCGATCCTATTCTTAAATATCCCAAAGAAGGGTCGCTTCCACCCGACCAGAGAGAGGCTAGAAAGCTGAAGCTACAGGCCACCCACTACGTGTTGATCGACGACTAGCTTTACAAGCGGTCCTTCTCCATGCCATTGCTCAGATGCCTTCGCCCGTCCGAAGCAGATTATGCTCTGCACGAAGTACATGAAGGGATTTGCGGCAACCATCTGGGAAGCCGGTCCCTATGCCACAAGGTGCTGCGATAAGGCTACTACTGGCCGACTATGCAGAAGGATGCAGACGATCTGGTCCGAGCCTGTGACCCATGCCAGAGGCACTCAAGCATCCAAATACTCCCCTCTGCTGACCTAGTTCCCATATCCTCCGCTTGGCCCTTCGCCAAATGGGGGATGGACATCCTCGGCCCATTCTCGCTTGCCACGGGGCAGCGGAAATTCCTATTTGTCGCCATCGACTACTTCACTAAATGGGTCGAGGCAGAGGCGGTTGCACAGATAACCGAAGCACGGGCCAGAGATTTTGTATGGAGGTCCATCATCTGCCGATTCGGCCTCCCGCATACCATAATCACCGACAACGGTAAGCAATTCGACAACTCAAAATTCCGCCAGTTCTGTGAAAAGCACGGAATCCGTCACCACCTCACCTTGGTCGGGCATCCGCAAGCCAACGGAGCAGTTGAGATGACCAACAGGACCCTCCTTCAGGGGATCAAAGCTCGCCTTTCCAGAGCCCAAGGTAGGTGGGCGGAGGAGCTGCATCATGTTCTATGGGCCTACCGCACCACCCCGAGAATCCCGACAGGTGAAACCCCATTCCGGATGGCTTTCGGCACGGAAGTCGTTATCCCTGTGGAAATAGGCCTCCCATCGTTGCGGATGGAAAGCTACTCAGAGGAAGCTAGCAACGAACAGCTCCGCACCAACCTCGACCTGATAGAGGAGATCAGAGAGAAGGCCCGGATCAGAGTGGCTACTTATCAACAAAGAGTGGCCCGCTACCATGCCTCCAGAGTCAAAGGGAAAGCCTTTCTGCCTGGCGACCTTGTTCTTCGGAAGGCCTCTGTTTCCAAACCACTGGAACAAGGAAAGTTGGCACCAAACTGGGAAGGCCCATACCAAGTAGCGGAGATCATTGGACCGGGAACCTACAAGCTGCAAGATTTAAACGGGAAATCCATCCCCCGGACATGGAACTCGGACAATCTCCGTAAGTATTATCAATAGGGTATGTCCTCTATAAGTCTATTTTCATATGCCTCATTATACGTTCTTGTCAACACGTGTTTTTATAATTTGCAACGTAAATCATTATGCATTACATTGCCAAAGATTGTGAAAAGAAACAGATGCTGCTTACTAATCCTCGGCACGACCGAGCTACCTATCTGAATAGGAATTCTCCGAACCTTGGCAGAGCCAAGTAAAAATTCTCCGAACCTCGGCTGGGCCGAGCAACAAATTCTCCAAACCATGGCAGGGCCAAGTAAAAATTCTCCGAACCTCGGCAGGGCTGAGCAACAAATTCTCCGAATCTTGGTAGGGCCAAGTAAAAATTCTCCGAACCTCGGCTGGGCCGAGCAACAAATTCTCCGAACATCGGCTGGGCCGAGCAACAAATTCTTCGAACCTTAGCAGGGCCAAGTAAAAAATTCTCCGAACCTCGGCTGGGCCGAGCAACAAATTCTCCGAACCTTGGAAGGGCCAAGTAAAAAATTCTCCGAACCTCGGCTGGGCCGAGCAACAAATTCTCCGAACCTTGGCAGGGCCAAGTAAAAATTCTCCGAACCTCGGCTGAGCCGAGCAACAAATTCTCCGAACCTTGGCAGGGCCAAGTAAAAAATTCTTCGAACCTTGGCAGGGCCAAGTAAAAAAATCTCCGAACCTCGGCCAGGCCGAGCAACAATTCTCCGAACCTCGGCTGGGCCGAGCAACAAATTCTCCGAACCTTGGCAGGGCCAAGTAAAAAATTCTCCGAACCTTGGCAGGGCTAAGTAAAAAAATCTCCGAACCTCGGCCGGGCCGAGCAACAATTCTCCGAACCTCGGCTGGGCCGAGCAACAAATTCTCCGAACCTCGGCTGGACCGAGCAACAAATTCTCCGAACCTCGGCTGGGCCGAGCAACAAATTATCCAAACCTTGGCAGGGCCAAGTAAAAAATTCTCCGAACCTCGGCTGGGCCGAGCAACAAATTCTCCGAACCTTGGCAAGGCCAAGTAAAAATTCTCCGAACCTCGGCTGGGCCGAGCAACAAATTCTCCGAACCTTGGCAGGGCCAAGTAAAAAATTCTCCGAACCTCGGCTGGGCCAAGCAACAAATTCTCTGAACCTTGGTAGGGCCAAGTAAAAATTCTCCGAACCTCGGCTAGGCCGAGCAACAAATTCTCCGAACCTTGGCAGGGCCAAGTAAAAAATTCTCCGAACCTTGGCAGGGCCAAGTACAAAATTCTCCGAACCTTGGCAGGGCCAAGTAAAAAAATCTCCGAACCTCGGCCGGGCCGAGCAACAATTCTCCGAACCTCGGCTTGGCCGAGCAACAAATTCTCCGAACCTTGGTAGGGCCAAGTAAAAAATTCTCCGAACCTTGGCAGGGCCAAGTAAAAAAATCTCCGAACCTCGGCCGGGCCGAGCAACAATTCTCTGAACCTCGGCTGGGCCGAGCAACAAATTCTCTGAACCTTGGCAGGGCCAAGTAAAAATTCTCCGAACCTTGGCAGGGCCAAGTAAAAAAATCTCCGAACCTCGGCCGGGCCGAGCAACAATTCTCCGAACCTCGGCTGGGCCGAGCAACAAAATCTCTGAACCTTAGCAGGGCCAAGTAAAAAATTCTCTGAACCTTGGTAGGGCCAAGTAAAAATCTCCGAACCTCAGCTGGGCCGAGCAACAAATTCTCCAAACCTTGGCAGGGCCAAGTAAAAAATTCTCCGAACCTTGGCAGGGCCAAGTAAAAATCTTCGAACCTCGTCCGGGTCGAGCAATTAATCTCCAAACTTCGGCAGGACCGAACGACAAAATCCTCGAACCTAGACAAGACCACAATCTCTGAAGCCCCGGCCAAAACCGGAGTGCACGAACATTGGCCGAAGTCAAGGGGTATGTTCTGCTACTAGAAATCTCGGCCGAAGCCGAAGAACGATCTTAACTATCGAATTCCTCAGGCCAAACCGAGCGACATTCCTGCGCCCTTACCACGCCCGACGCTCGAATCCTCGATCAAACGAGCAAAGTCTTCGTGCTCTAGCCGCACCCCAAGGCGTCGTTTGAAGCCGAGTGACTCCTGATACTCCGGAAGAAGTAAAGGATCTCCTTCTAAGGACCACCTAGGTCCGCCACTGGTCCGAACAGAGACCAGCGACACCCCAAAACTATGTTTGGATTCGGGCAGCTTACAAGCCCCGACCAACTTAAACATCCTTCTAAAACTATATTTGGATTCGGGCAACTTACAAGCCCTGACCAACCTAAACATCCTTCTAAACTATGTTTGGATTCGGGTGGCTTACGTGCCCTAACTAAACCCGACCGTGGTCTCCTAAAACTTGGCTCGAACTCGAGCGGCTGATAAATCCCAATCAACATTGGCTAATGCTTTGGAAACAATAAGATGCACCATATGCAAAATCTTCGTATTCATTGATTGAAAAAGAAGAGAAACAACAACGGTGAGGCAAAAAGAGCCCTCACTAAGGCTCACTATCTTCCCCGGGAGTTGACAAGTCCTCCGGGCACCGGGATAGCTCGGCGACCCATCGGTGGAGGGACGCTATCTCCTCCCTCTGCCGGTCCACCACCCGGCGAAGGGCCGTGACCTCCCTCGTAGAGATAGCAACATACTCCTCGACAACCTTCTCAAGCCGTTTGTGGCTTGCGAAGGCTGTCGCCAAGGCTTGGCCATCAACTGTAATGGTGGAGCGATTCCCCTCTGAACGCCTCGGACCGTTGATCACCACGCCTAGTCTGCCAAGTGATTGCTCTCCACCTTGAAAAGCCATGTTGAAAGTTGTTTAAAGACTGAACCGAAAGGATGGTAAGCACCAGCACCCCGCTCATCGGTATTTATACTCTTCAGGCGAGTATCTCGATCAGTCGGGCTATAAATACCGACTTGTGAGAATTCACCACGTGTCGCCGCTTTAACTAGCGCCTACGGAATCCAAAGGGCCACGCCCCATCCCGAGCAAGATTGGTAAATGTCGACAGACTGTTCGGGAACCCTCCTGAACAGAGTATCTCCCGATCTGCCGACCCCCTGTAATGAATGCTCCCAACACTTCCCCAAGCTCATTTAAGCTGGCCGCCTTTCGAGAAACGTAAAGAGGAAAGAATTCCAGTGCCTGGCAGTAATTCGTCCCTTCGGGAGGGGCAACGTCATGAATAAAGAGCGTGGCCATATACTGCCCGTTCCACCCTTATGCCCCTCACCAAACACCACGGGGACCTAACATTTCAACTTATAGTGACAACTAAGTCACTTCTCCGAACCTCGGCAGGGCCGAGCAACAAATTCACCGAACCTTGGCAGGGCCAAGTAAAAAATTCTCCGAACCTCGGCTGGGCCGAGCAACAAATTCTCCGAACCTTGGCAGGGCCAAGTAAGAAATTCTTCGAACCTCGGCCGGGCCGAGCAGCAAATCTCCAAACCTCGGTCGGGCCAAACAATAAATTCTTCGAACCTCAGCTGGGCCGAGCAACAAATTCTCCAAACCTCGGCAGGGCCGAGCAACAACTTCTCCGAACCTTGACAGAGCCAAGTAACAAATCCTCCGAACCTCGACTAGCCTGAGCGATGAATTCTCTGAACCTCGGCGAGGCCGAGCCATAAACGTTCGGTTTACAATGGGGACAAGGCATAAAACTCCGAGCTTCTGATCAAGATAAGGAGCGTATTCTGCCACCGAACAATCTCTAATCCTCCGTTTGGACCAGGGCAGCTTGCAAGCCCCGATTAGTTCGGATGGCGCGAGATCCTCACCTAGAACCGAATGCCACGTACCCCATGTCCAGCAACAACAAATTGGCACAGGAGAAATGAAGATTGAGAACAGGACAGAACTCTCTTTATTTCATTGCCATCAAAATCAATTATAAATGCCTGAGAGGCGTTACAAGAGCATTGAAATGCATAAAATAAAGACAAGTACAAAACTCGGGCAACTGCTACAAAGCAGACCTGGGCGACTATGATGCTCCGGCGTCCTGACCGACGAGCTGGATAAACCGCAAATAGTCAGCTCGCGCCAATAATGGGCGGGCGACATGGACCAATAGTTGCAGCTAGCTTCGGTTAATAATGATATCTCGGTGACCCAACCGAGATATCAGGGCGATCGGAAAGGGTGAACGGGATACTGCCCCAAACCACCCAACCGAAAGGCCCCCCGGCGAGTAGGTAGGAAGCCCGCGGACCCTGGCATCGGAACGCTCTCCCAAACCGAGTGTGCACCGCCCTACCTTGCCAAGGCTCAAGGACAAGGTGCCTGCAGGCAGCACACCACCTCCCTCGTCCCATGTGGCAAAAGATTCCCCAGGCGGGCGAGCCCAGGAATCCAAATCGGGGAGGAGGCGAAATTCACTCAAAGCATGGGGAGCCCGCGTACACTTCCTATCGTACCTCCCCAAAGGGGAACCACAAAGATCACACTGGAAGCGCATATGTGCGCTCTCCGTGTGATCTATGTGCCTTCCCTGTGCGCTCTCCATATGATCTCCGGGACTCGCCCCTAAGGGCGAACCACTCTCCAGCGGCTCCTTCGTCACCCCAACTGTCTGGAGGCAAAGGGCTTACGAGAGGAGAGCTCGATCCTCCCACTCGCAGCGTCAAGGAAATGAGCATGGTGGAAACTCTAATGGGAAAGAAACTTTGGGGACGACTTAACAGACCCCTCTTCCCCCTTTTTATAGGCCAAAAATGAACCAGGAACAATTACCAAGGCCATAAGCCTCGAGATTCAAACATCTGGGCCATGCCTCCACGTGGCCTCCCAAGATGAAAGCGGCGCCCTATTGCGCGCCGAGCCCACCGCCTGAACTGTGACGCATGCAAAGATTTCATCTTGATCCCGAATCACGATCATTAAACACAAAGAATTGCCCACTGACATTACGGAGACTGGCAGGTTCAGGAGATCGTCCTATGAAAGTAATATCCTCCAATGGTAAACGGGTGCGTGCACCGTACGTCAAAACGACCCGCATGGAAAAGGAACAATACCATAAAAACCTTCCAGAAAGCACCAGAACAGCTTTTCGCTCCCTACAGAGCCGTATCATCAATTTCGATGAAATAAAGAACCGATTTTCCTGCAGAATGGCAGGGCGCTGGCAGAACAGCAAAAAAGCATGAAAACCGATTGTCTGCCAATCGCTCCCCAACAAAATTAATCGCTCGAAGAACTTGTGCGACAAAATTGAGCGTCTCAAAACAAAAAGGAGCGCGAAGGCTACACAAACCATTCTTTCATTCAACAAAAAAGGAAGTGACCAAAGGAAGCGAAAAATACTTCGGCAACCATCCTCATATGTCGGCCCTAGCCGACCTACTTTGCTCGTCGGCCCTAGCCGACCTACTTTGCCATCGGCCCTAGCCGACCTACTTTGTCATCGGCCTTAGCCGACCCACTTTGCTCATCGGTCCTAGCCGACCTACTTTATCGTCGGCCTTAGCTGACCCACTTTGCTCGTCGGCCCTAGCCGACCTACTTTGTCGTCGGCCCTAGCCCCGACCTACTTTGTCGTCGGCCCTAGCCGATCTATTTCGTCTGTCGGCCCAAGCCGACCTACCCCGTCCATCGGTCTTAACCGACTGGCCTCATTTCTCAAGTTTTAATTAGACACAAACCGAATCGGATCGTCTATCGGTTTGCCGGTCAAGGCTATTGCCCCGCCTTGGGCCAAGCCAATGCATTCCCTCGATCACGAGATAAAGACGACCAAATAGCGTCAACAAGCCATAAGTCACTCGCGATTGAGGCGAAATTTGGAGCGAAGGACCGTCCAAGAAAAAAGACACTCAAACAGAAGTAGAAAGTTCATTCATTAAAAGACGTCAGGCAGAGCTACAACCCAGAAGGAAAAATTTAGAAGTAATTTCTAAAGATCGGGAACCACGCCAGTTCCAGGGGAACCCCCAGTTACATCTGTAGGGGCAAGACTTGATTCGCCCTTCTCGAGTATCTTCGCCTCCTTGGCGACGGTCTGCGAATGCCCTCCAGAAGCTACGGCCTCGCTGGGACCTGGGACGGCACCAGGATCAGTATCGGAGGCGTTGATGTATTCATCCTCCTCTTCACCCCCAGAGTCGCCGACGTATAGAGCTTCGGCATCAAGGAAAGAGAGATCCCATTCCGGGTGCTCGCTGGATATCTTGTCCTTGCACTCTTCCACTCCAAGTTGGAAGGCGTCAGCTCCAATTACGTCCTGCTTGCCCTTGAGCATAGCGAGTTGCACCTTAGCCTCGGCAAATTGCCTCTCAGCCTCCGCGACTTGAGCCCGCAGAATAACAGTTTGCTCCTTGAACTCGCCGGCCCGCGCCTCGAGTTATGAACTCCTACTCCGGCTAGATGTGAGCTCACCTTGCAAGGCCCGATTATCCAGCCCTAACCTTGCCACCTGCGAAACCAAAATCAGTCGGCACCGCAAGGAATCAACAAAGAAAGTTAAAAAAGAGGGGGGAATAAGATCGTACCTCCTCCTCTTGTCTGGCCAACCTTTTGGTCAGCTCCTCGGCCTCACCCCTGGCCCTTGTTCTATCAGCTCCAACCAACTCGACCCTCTACTGAAGAGCGTTAATCCTCGACTGCTTGGCTTCGACCTCTCCCCGGGCTTAGGATAGCTCGTTGCTCAGCCGAGCTATCATCCCTTCGTGCCATTTAGCACTGACTCTCAAGTCAGCGACTTCGCCATCGCGCCGCTGTAGCTTCTCCTCTACTTCACTGAGCATTCTGGCCAGGCGCTTTTTCTCGTTGGCAGCCTCCTTTCCCAGCCTGCCCAAACTCTCGTTATGTTCCCGCTGCATCGCCGCCACTCCTCGGAATGTTTTGACTTAACTCTAGCCAGCTCCAAGCACGCGTCGTCATTCTTCGCCAGGAGTCCCTGCAACTCCTCCACTTTGCATTTTTACTTAGAAGCTTCGGCTAGAGCGGCCTGATATGACGCCTTCATCCCCGCCAAACTTCTGTTGCTAATGGCCAGAAGTTCCTCGAACTTCTCGGACACCTCTACTCGCGATTGGAGTTCGGCACTGGCTCTCCTGGCCTGAACGCTGGCCCCCGTTGCCAAACTCAAACGCCAGCACATCGCCCGAGAAAGCAAAGCAACCTACAGGATAAAAAATGAGTAAGGATACGCAATCAAGTCGACCGGGAAGTGCTTTCCACCCAAGAACGGTGACTCACCCGAAAGGCATAGGCCCATGTCATCTTCATAAGGGTCGGATTGTCAATATCGGGAAGAAGATGGATACTTTCGGCCACTCCCTGTTGCCCGAACACGGCATCAACCAACTCCATATCCGCAAACCTGTCCGCCGAAGGATCCGCATCCGGGTACAAGGCCAACCTTATTAAGGCAGAAAACGTCTCCTCAACACCCGCGTTCGAGCTACTGGGCTGGCCATCTCCACCCGAGGAACCAATCCGAGCGACCCCGCCTGGGAGGCCTTCAAGTTCTCCGCCTCTTCGATCAGAACCCTGGCTTGGGCTTCTTCGGACAATTCGGCCAACCCAAGCACCAGCCTTCCCAAAATCCTTTTTGAAGGGGTCCCCATTGCAGGACTCTCACCTCGCTGCGCTTCTTCTCCTGACCCGTCTATTTCAGTCACAATTACCCGTGTCTTCTCTGCAGGCTCCGCCGAGACCTCTGTCCGGCCTGTTTCTTGACCCGCTACGGGCAATCCAACATTGCCATCCCCGGATTCTCCCGTTGAGGGCCCGAGAGGGGGCTCCTCCCAAACCTCGCTGCCGATGGCTGCTCTCCCTTGCTCTCCTGCCAAAGTCGGGAGTGAACCCGCGGTGGCGGGAGGCCCCCCAGAAATGACAACTTCCGCCGAATCCATCATCGGCTCATCTTTCAAAGGGGATGTAGTCGGGGGAGCCAATGAGGTCTCATCCGAGCTATCCGATAGCTCCACCATAGGGCGACAAGGGATCTCAGCTATCCTCCTCAAATCCTCCTTCGCCCCCGACGCTCCCGTCATGGTCGCTCCGGCGTCCGGCGAGCATCTTACGGAAGTATGAGCCCTTTCTCGGGCCTACTCTCTCCACGCTGCTGCCCTTCCCTGGGCGCTTGCCTCTCTTCCTCTTGACGAGGCTCAACAACGCCGACCTTTTGGCTGCAAGAGCGGAACATATACAATTAAATCCAAACACGTTCGCCGGGGTAACACATAGCGGAGAAGTCAAAAGAGAGAACTCACCCTGCGGGTCCAGAGGACTAAGCCAGGTCGCGAAAAGGGCCCCTCCGATAACAAATCATTGGCCGAGAACACTTTGCCATTGCGAAGGACATCCAAATCTCTCTCCTCTTGCTCGGACAAAGCCAGATGCGTCTCCGCATCCCGGACGAAATTTTCTCATCTCCGAGGAAAGTTGGAACCAATGTTCCCCTCAGCGATGACGAACCGACTCTTCCATCCCTTTATGGAGGATGGCTTATCCATGATCGTGTTAAAAGACCTCCGGGGTCTGATGTATGGCCACTCCGATTTCCTCCCGGGTATTAAATGATAGCAGGTGCGGAAAAGAGGGAGAGTGGCGACAATCCGAATCTGGTGGCACATTGAGATAAATCCGATGATGCTCCGCCAACTGTTTGGAGCCACCATCGCCGGACAAATATTGTAGTGTGCCATGATTTCCTTCACCAAGGGATGAAGAGGAAACCGGAGGCCTGCCTTCAAACTGTCTTCATAGATGAAGACTCCATCCTCCAAATCTCGCCAGACCCTATATTCAGGTCCCGAAAATCGTAGGACGACGTCTGGGGGTATGCCATACCTCTGGAAAATCTTTCCCACATCCTCGGCAACGATCTCCGAAGCTACGTCGTCGGGGCTCATCGTCATCTTAGCTGGAAAAAGCACCAGGCGAAACGGCAAGCGTTGCAGAGGATGGAACTCTTCAGGAAACAGAAAGAGAGGATATCGCAAATATATAGTGCTGCTATCGCTTCGCTTCCCCCCTAAGGAAGCCATCTTGAGAAGATGAGGCGCCTCGCCCGAGGCATCCGAAACCGCCTCGATAAACGCTGCATTAATCGGAATTTCCTACGTGGAGTTTCCCCAACCGTCGCTCCTGGAGGAGCTTTACCCACGAAGGCATGATGGCCCTGCCGCATTAATTAGGACATCATTGCACGGACTATCTAAACCAGATCGTCACATCCAAAGCGTGCCACCTGGACTTATACTCCCTATGCCCGAACCTACGCTTCGAACTAGGGAGTGGAAGGCATGTGTTGGGGGGTAAAATCATCATTGCATCAATATCCATGCGAGAAGGCTAAGACCAACCCCATCCCTTCCCCGCCAAGATATCCCGAGCTTCCCATAGCTCGGCTCTCCCGAGCTCCTTGCAGCTCTTCTCTCCCGAGCTACCATAGCTCGGCCCCTCCCGAGCTCCCATAGCTCGGCTCTCCCGAGCTTCCATAGCTCAGCTCCCCCGAGCTTCCATAGCTCGGCTCTCCCGAGCTCCTGCAGCTCTTCTCTCCCGAGCTACCATAGCTTGGCCCCTCCCGAGCTTCCGTAGCTCGGCTCTCCCGAGCTTCCATAGCTCTGTTCCCCCGAGCTTCCATAGCTCGGCTCTTCCGAGCTTCCCATAGCTCGGTCCTCCCGAACTCCCTGCAGCTCTTCTTTCCCGAGCTTCCATAAGCTCGGATCTCCCGAGCTTCCATAGCTCGACTCCCCCGAGCTTCCATAGCTCGGCTCCCCTGAGCTTCCATAGCTCATCTCCCCCGAGCTCCCATAGCTCGGCTCTCCCGAGCCTCCATAGCTCGTCTCCCCCGAGTTCCCATAGCTCGGCTCTCCCGAGCTTCCATAGCTCGGCTCCCCTGAGCTTCCATAGCTCAGCTCTCCACTGAGCAATCCACGATCCAATACTCATCTCCGCGGAACCCGATGCGGGAGAGCCTAGGCCTATCGTAACAACATCCTAGGCAAGGAATCATGTTGAGAAGTGGTCTAGAACCTATCACGGCTACCTGAGACCTACACACCTACCAGATCTCAAGCCATCAAGGAGCTCTCCTAGCCGTCGATCCCCTAACAAATAAGATATGGATCCCAACAGCCCCACAACGGTCCGATTCGATCCATCTCCGTATCCTAACAACCTTTGAACCTTTCAGAAGGCGCTCAAGATCCAGGTGACAGCCTATAAATATGACACTCTCAGATTTCCTCAGGTACGCGCGCTCACGCCCTCACTCTCACTCTCCCGCTCTCGTCAGTTGCTCGTCAGTGCTCTCACCCTCTAGAGCTTCCGATCGGCCGCCCCCAGAGAGACTCCCCAGAGATATCTATCTCCTCATTTTCTGATTGATCGCTGATTTTCTCCCACTGACTTGAGCGTCGGAGGGTCTTCCGCGGAGGGCCACCCCCAACACCTCTCGCGCGAGGACTTGTATGCAGGTCCGCCCCCGAAGATCGACTGCGTTCGAGTCGGAGGACGGATCCCGACGGTAACATTTTTAAAAAATACATGCATAGAAGCAACCTACTATATTTAAGTGCCTAATTTCTAATCAATGCAACAATAAATATAAGAGATGAATCAACGTAGTAAGACAATTAATTCATATAATTTCTCTATCTTTAATTTTGAGTTTTAAAATTTAAAGTTAATAGTATTAATTTCAATAATAAAGTAAGTTAATTAATATATATTTATTTTTCTAATGAAGCCATGATTTTAAAGGGAGGACTCCAATGTATATTATTCTTTTGAGAGAGATCTTTCTATCCTTGTTTGCATTGCATAAATTTTTATAAATATAAACATAAATTTTTTCATATCAAAAATTTTTCCACACGTTTTATAAACATAAGATGCTTGCATCCGCACCAACGTACGGACAGAAACGGAGCTGAATATTTTTATTTATTTATTTTTTCATTCGTGGTGGGATGCCCATTAGATTAAAGGGATTAAAGGATAGCGAGCATGCCCGGCCGACCTGAGCGCGCGGCAGCGCCCATGCCACGCTCCTGCCTCCGCAAGTGCTCAGCATATGGACGACAAAAAGTTTGCACTGCAGGCGCAGCGGCATCATCCCTTGGATTATTTTCTTTGGATGCGAATTTTCCGGTTTGTCCCGTTCCTTCGTCCCTTCCCCCACCTCGCGCTAAATCGAAACGCCGCCCTTCGACGTCAACAACTCAGCAACAGATATCGGGACCCACCACAACCACCGCATATGGCAAGGTCGGGCGAAAATCCGCGTGTCCGGACCTCACTACGCTTATCCTCTCCTCCTCCTCCTCCTCCTCCTTTCTATATAGCCGCCCCTGCAGAGCGCAAGCACTCGGCCAGACCAAAGGGCGGCATCGAGAGAAGAGATAGAGAGAGCGACCGCCACCAATAATGGATGCTGCTCTGGTGTCCCTGCGGAGCGCTTCGACTGGGGCTCTTACGTCCCTCGCCATCGGCCTCCTCACCGTGGCCATCGTCGTCGGGAAGCTTCTCATCGGCGGCGGGAGACGGCGCTTGAAGCGTCCCCCTGGTAATCTAATCTTCCCCCGCGCCTCGTCTTCTTGCTTTTTTTTTTTTTTTTTTTTTCAACTCTTTCCTCTTTCATCACATATACAGCCTTACCGTAGACGTTGCGACGTTTCCCGTTCTATGATTCTTTGATTATTTTTCATCTGATATTAGTTAACTTGGACGTGAGCTCTTGGACAACAGTTTTTTTGCGGGGGATAATTAATTAGAAATTAAAATCTTGCTCTTGTGAAAGAATTGCGAGGATATGATGCTGTGTCCTGTTTTATTTTGTTCTTGTTCTTGTTTTTTATTTTTTCGTTTCTTTTTTTTGTTTTCCAAATGGGTATTGAATTCCTGTGATGTAGCTATTCCTGGGTTGCCTTTGATTGGGAATTTGCATCAGCTCAAGGACAAGAAACCCTTCCAGGCCTTCGCAAAATGGGCCAAAGCTTATGGGCCTATCTACTCCATCAGGACTGGAGCTGATACCTTGGTGGTCCTCAATTCAACTGAAGTGGCCAAAGAGGTAAAGTCGGTCTATTGTTCGTTGTTTATGATCCTGGAGATTTCTGTGTTGACTGTTGTTGGTCTCAACATACAAGTTTGGTTTAATAAGAGGATGTAGTTTTCAACACAACCAAATATGTTGGAGGACATCTTGTAGATATTTGTAATATATTATGTAATAAAAAAACAGACATCAAATGATTTTGATGCTTCTCGATTTCATCCGAATAATGGATTGAGATTTCCTGATAAAGGTGTTCCTACTGCAAATTACATTAGTGATGGATTTTTATTTTGTTGGGTCATAAGGCATAATAATACTTGTCTTTTGGCAGGCAATGGTGACTAAATACAACTCTATCTCTACTCGAAAGCTTTCAAATGCGTTGACATTGCTCACTTCCAACAAATCTATGGTTGCCACAAGTGACTATGGCGAGTTCCATAAAATGGTGAAGCGCTATATCCTCACAGGTGTTTTGGGAGCAAATGCCCAGGTTTGTTTTCAATATAAGAGTTGTCCCTTTGTCTAAAAATTCACATCATGAAAGCACATGTAGGATGACTTTAATTTTATTTGTTTCACAATACTTTTATGTTAAGCTAAAATGATGTGCTGTGCTATCCGATATCAGAAGAGATATCGTGGCCTCAGGGATGCCATGATAAATAACCTCGTAAATGCCTTTCATCTGGAGATAAAGGACAATCCTAAAAGAGCAGTGAACTTCAGGCAGCCGTTTCAGGATGAGCTTTTCCGCTTAGCCTTGAAAGAAGTAAGTGTGCATATAAATCATAAGTCCTATCTGCACTTAACAAACAAGCATGATATTCATATCTATGGAGAGAATTGCAGCATATGTTTCATGCCTTCACACTTAAAAAATTGTTCTCCTAAAGTTTCTTAGCTGCGTAACTATTGTTAATTTTCATATTAATGGCTGTTATTGTTCTATATATTAATCTGACAAGTTTAGTTCCAGATTCTTTTGCATTGTGATATTCTCATGCTTTGTTCTTTCAACTATACGTACGAAGATTCATCTGTTTTCAAAATTTGTTTTTGGTTAATGCTTCATTATGCTCCACATAGCATACATATCTAGACGTGAATTTGCTGGCTGTGCGGTTGTAGTCTCAAGTGTTGGATTTTTAATTCAACATTGGGCTTTATATGTAAAATAATTATATGTTGCGGACTGTCAAATAAGGTTAAGCCCAATTAAAGTGATCAACTAAGGTTCAGTGATCATGTAGATATCTAAGAGGTTGTTTCTATTTTTATGGTAGACTAAAATAAAAATACCAAAAGATAATGATGAAGCTATCTATATATAGCAGTTATGGTCCCTGGATCGCATGGATGTTCTTCTTCTCTGAATTCCATCACAGAAAAAAAAACCCTAGAAAAAATTCTAAAAAACTTTCTAGGAGTATGTGTTGATCTGGAAGGCCAACCGCACGATTCTGGAGAGCAATCAAGCAATATAAATTCAGGTATGCTTCCATTTATCGTTTATTAATTCTTGATGATTGAACATGGATGATTCTTAGGTTTTTTGGTAATGGTTTTCACCAAAGGTTTAGGTTTAATTTCTAACAATTGGTATCAAAGCCCCCATTCATGTTGAATTATTGAGAATAAGTTCAGTTTAGTATTTTTTATGGACTCAGATCATGCGTTGCGAATTTTCCAAGCGGATCTGGTTCCGTAAGCATAGGCAACCTTCTCCCATGCGGTTTTGTGGTTTCATAAAGCAAAATCTTATCCATTGATCCAAAACATCTTTTCCGTTATAAAGATAGTTTTGAAATAGATAAAGTTTGTTTTTGATATGATTGAAACCAACTTATACAGAGATAGAAAACGATCAAAAATAACAATATGTTATTTTTTAAGTTTAATTAAATTCAAATTAATGGTATTTTTATGCATAATAAATTTATTCATCGTTCTAAATTGAACTAATTGAAACAATATATCACCAAAGTGACCTCTCTTGTGTAGATGGTTATGAAAGATATTCGATGTTGTGTATGTGTATGCTTCATGCGGATATTAGTCGGCCCAAAGGAAGGTTAATGCTTGGCTGAACTACACATATGTGTGATGGTAAACACGTAACGATTATAAGGATTTACATGTGAGTAATAAATCAATCGAAAGATAGATTTATTATTTGACATGCATTATTATTAGTGCTTGATTATTACAACAAGAGTACCACTAGTAGTTAATATTACTGTCCAAAGATTTGATATTAATGTTGCACTGGGTATCTCGAGATGGGATTTACCATTATTTGAATTTATTGATATTTGGTATTAATTGTTTATATGAGCATGTTATTTATGTATTGATTTTTTTCTTTACAGCTAATGTTGCTACTATTTTTGCTAACCTCAATATGGTGCCAGTCCTTAATGGCACTAACTTCAAGGATTCAAAGGAGAACATTCTCATTGTTCTTGGCTGCATGGATCTGGACATTGCACTAAGGATTGAGCAACCTACTCCTCCTACAGCATCTAGTACCTCTGATGAGAGGATTAGATATGAGAAGTGGGATCGCTCTAATCGCATGAGTCTAATGATCATTAAGCGTGGCATACCTAAAGCTTTTAGGGGTGCGGTATCCGAAGGGATTAGTAGTGCCAAGAATTTTCTTGTTGAGATTGAGAAACACTTTGCCAAAAGCGATAATGCAAAAACCAACACAATCTTGAAAAGCTTAATTTTCATAAAGTATAAGGGCAAAGGAAACATAAGGGAGTACATTATGGAAGTCTCATCTTGCTTCAAAGCTTAAGGCACTAAAGCTTGAAATGTCAAAGGATTTGCTTGTGCATTTGGTATTGATCTCTCTACCTAATCAATTCAGTCAATTTAAGGTCAGTTACAACTGCCAGAAGGAGAAATGGACTTTTAATGAGCTTATTTCATATTGTATGCAAGAGAAAGAGAGATTGAAGCAAGAAAAGACTGAAAGTGCTCACTTGGTAAGCATCTCAAAGGAAAAGGGCAAGGATAAAGGCAAGAAAAGAAAGAATGAGGCTGCTAAGGGTCTAATAAAGAAGAAACAAAATCAGGATAAGAAAAGTTGTTTCTTCTGCAAGAAGTCTGAGCATATGAAAAAGGAATGTTCCAAGTATCATGCATGGCATGAAAAGAAAGGTACATTTCTTAATTTGGTCTGTTCTGAAGTGAATAGCTTCAGTACCTTGAAACACTTGGTGGTTAGATTCTGGTGCTACTACTAACATCAGTGTTTTAATGCAGGGTTGCCTGAGCTACCGAAAACTGGTACTGAAAAACGCATTTATGCGGGAAATGACAAGTCGGTAGATGTGGAGGCAATTGAGCATTTTAGATTGTTATTAAGTTTTGGTTATTATTTGAATTTGAAAGATACTTTTGTAGTATCATCATTTAGACGAAATTTGATTTCTATTTTAGCTTTGGACAAATTAGGATATTGTTGTTCATTTGAAAATAGTCGGTTTAGTCTCTCTTTAAATTCAAATTTTATTGGAATTGGTTCTTTTATGATGTATGACAATCTATATTTGCTTGATACTATTGTTTCTTATAATGAAACATTGAATGTGGAATCATAAGGTACTAAGCGCAAAATTTGCAATGAAAATTTAGGAATATTATGGCACAAGCGATTAGGTCACATCTTTAGAAATAGAGTTGAACGACTGTGTCAGATGGAATTTTGGATTCCCTCAATTTTCATCATCAGAAAGAAAACTTTAGAGAAAATTCTAAAAGGCTCTCTGGGAGTACGTGTTGATCTGGAAGGCCAACCGCACGACTCTGAAGAGCAATCAAGCAATATGGATTTAGATACACTTCAATTTATCGTTTATTAATTCTTGATGATTGAACATGGATGATTCTTGAGCTTGATGGTTTTCACCTAAGGTTTAGGTTTAATTTCTAACATCAAGTACTTAAAGTGTCTTAACTCTTTGCCATCATGCACTTGCATGGGTGAAGTATTTGATGAGATCATTTATGTTTTAAATGAGCTTCTCATAATAATATTTTTTTTTTGGTTTCTTTTAGCCGTATAAATTTCATCTCTCAAATCAAAGCTCTTCTGTTCTCTTCAATTTATAAGTGAATACTCACACCATGGTAGGCCATGCAACACACACAAAGGTGTTTTTTGTTTGCAGAAGTACTGATGACAATGTAAGCAAAAGTGACATATTTGCGGGTGGGAATCACGTTGAAAACTTTAATAATAACACCTGAGCATCTTGCAGGCTCTGGGCCAGGATGTAGAATCTATTTATGTGGAGGAGCTGGGGCAGGAGATGTCAAAAAGAGAAATTTTTGATGTCTTAGTCATCGATCCAATGATGGGTGCATTAGAGGTGGACTGGAGGGATTTCTTCCCATATCTAAGATGGGTTCCCAATAGGAGCATGGAAATGAAAATTGAGAGAATGGTGACTCGCAAGAGAGCGGTGACAAGGGCCCTGATAGATGAACGGAAGAAACATATTGCACTTGGAGATCAGGTCTTCATCCCTCCTTGTCTCTTTTTCTTATAGTTCTCAAGTTTTTCACAAATACGTTCTAGTCCAAACATCAAAAATCAATATACCTTAGTTGTCATCAATATACAGGCGATAAACTGCTATTTGGACGTTCTACTGTCTGAAAGCACGCTGACAGAGGAGCAGTTGACCACATTGATCTGGGAAGTAATAATTGAGTCCTCTGACACAACCATGGTCACAACAGAATGGGCTATGTATGAGCTTGCTAAGAATCCGAGGTGTCAGGTAACCAACCAACAAGGTTCATCTTGTTAGCTTTTTCATGTTACGTCAGTTTCTGCTTTATTTATCTCCTTAATCTTCAGGATCGCCTTTGCCATGAAATCCGAGAAGTATGTGGGTCTGAAATGGTTACAGAGGAGCACTTGCCACAGCTACAATACCTGAATGCTGTTTTCCATGAAACTCTAAGGAGGCATTCTCCTGTTCCTATTATTCCCCTTAGATATGCCCATGAAGACACCCAGCTGGGTGGCTATGACATTTCGGCTGGGACGCAGGTGAGAATTCTTAAAAACACACAGCTTTTAAAAATCTGCTTGTTGATTCTGTTGTGTGTTGCATGGGTTGTCTCATGAAGCTTTGCTAATTTCCACAGATTGCCATCAATCTTTATGCATGCAATATGGACAAAAAGGTCTGGAATGAACCTGAAGAATGGAAGCCCGAGAGATTTCTGGCAAGCAATTTCGAAGCAATGGACCTGTACAAGACGATGGCTTTTGGAGCAGGAAAGAGGGTATGCGCTGGATCTTTGCAGGCATCGCTAATTTCTTGCACAGCCATCGGTAGATTCGTACAAGAATTCGAGTGGAGACTGAAAGAAGGGGAGGAAGATGATGTAGGCACTCTTCTTCTCACTAGCCAAAAAGTTCATCCCATGCATGCATATATAACCCCAAGGGCAATGAATCGTTCGGTAGTGCAGCCATCCTAAATCTTCTTTTGCCTTCTTATGCTTTTACTTGCTATGCGTGTGCTAGCGTGCTTCAAAAAGCATAAAAAATAAATACCTCTGTTCCAGGTTTAGTATTTCATATCATCAATGGAATAGGATGTAATTCTGTACACATTGCCGTTGTCAGGCCATTTAGCAACTCGGCTTAATGATTTTGTTTGTGTCAAATATCAGTTATTATATAAGGCCAGTTCTATCCGGCACCCTAATGAATTTTCCAAATCTTGAATTTTGATCATACGGGTACCAAAAATTTCTGCCGGACAACCTTGTCATATTTTTCTTGTCACATGAAACAAGTGGCTTTGTAATTAAAATCGAGCAACTTGTTTCATACTTTGTTATTATTGCACAAACGTCTGTCATAGAAAATGGTGTAAAATATAAGCTTAGTATCAATTAAAGAGCTTGTCAATACCATCTCCCCAAGGGCAATGGAAACGCTCACCGGCAAGCGTCGGGAAGCCGGGAGACGACTCAAGAATGCCTTTGAAGAACTGAGGAGGTTCATTGTTGGCAGCTGGAAAATTTGAAGCATGGGTCAAGCACTCACCACCAGGCTATTGCTGTGTGCAAATTAATTTTAATGTTGCATTGCACGGCAAGGACCTTAGAAAAACTGAAACATTTGGCAGCAGGAAAATATGTCAAAATTTCACCACCAGACTCTTTTTTTTTTTTTTTTTTTGGGTGCAGAGGGCTACACAAGGCCTCACATCACGCGTAAGGCGAACAGAACCTTGCTACCAAGAAGCAGCCGCAGGGGAAATCGAAGCTAGCTAGGGAAATCTGTTATAAAACCTTAACCATTATTCATTCAGATATTGTGGCAGGAAATTATATCAAGAATTTCAGATACCAAGGTTTTATCATGATAGACTGTATGCATGGTATTGTTTATTAAACTCTATGCATGGTATTGTTTATTCATGAAACATACTGCTTTCTAATCGTTGGAGAATGAACCGACTTCTCCCTTTCCTGGACCGGGTTCATAGATTTTTTTTATTATTATTTTAAGAAAATAGTTTGAATTAGTTAGGAGTTTTATGCATGATCCTTCTTCTTGGGGAAAAATTTTAGAAAACCAGCTCCAATGGCCCTTTAAAATTTATCTAGTACGTACAGGCTAGGGTGGGGACGGAGGGGAGATGGATGCATGCAAAATTTACTAGCGAGCGTACAGCTGGTACTGAAAGCTTCTGTTGCCGAATTAATTACCTTAACGTGATGATTCATAGTTTTTAATCAATATGGCTGTGCATCCTTCTTCATCACTTCAAGAAGCGTTCGTGGCTTCGATCGGATGTGATATAAAATATAAAAGAGTTGAAGGGCATGAAAAGAAACGCTACTCTTCAGAAATGTTCTCAAGATCGATCGGGTTGCCAGCGCGCGGTAAGCAGAGGTGTTCCTGGTGGTGAAGAGTTAAGTTAGTTCTTCATTCGCCCCTTTGAAGAAGAACCTGTCATCACCCTTCTTCTTGAACGTTCCTCGGCTCCTTTCAGGTCCCCCAAGTCAGACGAGTCATCATCATCCATGCCATCTTCTGTAGCCTGTTCTGGTTGAGGCTTTGCTCTTCTTGTGAGCAAAGATTTAAAGCAATATCCCTCCTCATCATCATCTACATCATGGTGTTCTTCTCCCTCCGCGATATCCCTCACAAATCTTGCGTTAATAATGCTTTCGCTTGAAGGAACATCTGGCTCTTCTTCCGACCGCCCTAATAAACAACCAAACAGAGGACAGGGGGGCGCATCCAGCCGACTCCGGCCCACAGGGAGCGGCTGGGTGCTTGACGTGAGGCTTGGAGAGGGGATGTTGTCAGAACAACGAGGTGAACTGGCCGGATTCCCACTACTGGAACGCTGCCTCAGCTTCAAGAGGGTGGTTACGGGGACAACATAAAATTTCTGGCCTAACATGAGCACGGAGTCAGGCGAGACCACATCCCATGGCTGGCGGAAGACGTCTGGATGAGCGACGCAGCATCTAGGATTCATCATCATGATTTCCGAGGCTAACAGGGGCCTATCGTGGAGCTCAACGCGGCCACCAGGATAAACGATCTTCACAAACATGCTGCTTGCGTTGTTGGTGCACAGCCACCTTGACAAAGCCATCGATCTTGCCTCGTGAGGAGGAGGTTGAGTTTGAGGCCAAGGATGTTGTTAATTAGCTCTTTAATTATAATCTCCAGCCGGTTGGCAAATTAATAAAGAAGTACAGTACAGCACATTTTATAATTGAAATTATTAGTAGTTGTTGATCTTGGTTTCATCTTTTTGCTTTATATAACCAATTATTAAGTCATCAACTGCATCAACTCCTTTAATTGTTTGCCAAGCCTTAGTTGCTATCGCAGTCTGGTATATACGTCCAAGTCGACGCGCCTCGGATCATGGATGTTTACTAGGCAAAAGCGCTTCTTGAATGATGAATCTCCAAAATCTATGTGGAAAATACTATGCATCTTCTAAAAGAATCTTTTGCCCGCAGGCTGCGCTTGGAAAGGTTCAAATTGGCAGCGGACAAAACCAAGTATTTAGAATCATGTACGGCGTTGACATCAAATGATGGCGACACTACCTCATAATCTAATGCGAACAGCGTAATCCTACCAATTTTTTTGTTCCGTCTTGGCCATCATTTCTAGCAATTTGGAAGATCCTACGTGTTTTTTTTTTTTTTTTTTTTTTTTGCCAAAGATAGTATTTGGATGTCAAAAAGTTATTTCGAAAATAGGAATACAAATTTTTTAGGAATAGCTTATTCTCCTTGTTATTTCAGATTTTTGTTTGGATGAAAATATGTTATTTCAGTTCAATTAATGCAGTGTTATTCAAATGGTGTTTGGATGACATGGAAATGAGCATGTATTTCAATAGGAATAGATGAAATTATTTTTGTAAATGCCAAACATACCCCCGACCTAAAATGAGAATAAGAAAATTGTTTATCAATTTAATATAGAATGAAAAATCTTGAATAAATAAATTTTTATTAATTAATTAAAACATAAATGAACTAGAAGCTCAATGTTGCAAACGAAAAGCACTTTCACCACATATAATATGAAGAGCACACATGTAATTGCAACGAAATCAGGATAACATAGATTAACAAAAGAGAAAAAAGAGGCAACGCTTACTACAAGTGTCCGAGGAAGAGCTATAGAAAGATCCAATCCGGGCCCCATATATCAGTGTGGGAACAGTCGGAAGGCTTCTAAAAAGATTCAAAGGAAGAAGATCAGAGTCAAAGCAGACAACAATTTCAGTTACCTGGATTACCTCTGAAACCCTATTATGGAGGAAGAAGATGGTGGTCGTAGCCTTTCTTGGACATACACAACAGGAGAAACAAAGTGTAATCGTCGATTGACAAAACTGATGTGTGGAAACAAAAACAACTTTTTTCAAAACTTATAAATCTTTGAACAGATTAAAGAAATCAAGAGAAAAACTTAAATGATTTAAAGAAAAATCGGAAAAACTTGTAATATTAATTGGATAAAATGTTAGGGACTTACCTATGTCCCGCAATCTTTGAATCTTCAACGATAATGCCTGGAATAGTATGTCTTCTCTTCCTTGAAAAGATGACACAAAATCGGAAGTAAATACCTCTATCGATGCTCCTGCAACCCTTAATCTCCGATGCCAAGTACTCGATCGATAGCAGAACAACCAATCCCAGAAATCACCGATGATAGGTTCTCTTGGAGACCCGCAGAAGAGCCAATATGAAACCCTAGCTTTGATGCTAGGTATTCGGCGAGGAAAGGAGCAGACGAATGAAACCCTCGGGCAAGAGAAGGTAGGTGAGAAATGATGGCTCTGAATGCCTTTTTTTTTTAATTCCTCTCTTACCTCGGGGATACGATCAGCCACTCGGTTTCCTATTCCACGGGGTCCCTAGGAATAGGAAACGAAGAATACGAAGGCTGCCCGAAATAAAATCTAAGATGGGGCCCACTGGAATAAAAGCCAATGTTTGGGGGAATAAGCGGGTATAAGACCCTATTCCAGCCGGGAATAGGGTATCCAAACAGGGCCAAAGTGATTTCACACCAAGAAAGCTATGTCTGCATCTACTACAAAAATGGATAGAATGAAATATTAGGGATGGAGACTGATTTTATTATTATTATTATTATTATTTAAGAAACAAATTTAGAGAAAAAATATTCAGATTACTGTTAGTTGATGTGTATCAGGTAGATCTTGATATATATATATATATATATGGCTAATGAATCTAACAATATCTTTTAATTAATTTTTTTGAATAAGATTCTATATAATTTGAAATGATATCAAAGCATACTTGATCTATGTAAAATAGGAGACCATATAGAAAAGCTTGTATTACATTGTAATTGGATATGATTAGATTTAAACCTTTAAATTTAATGAGGATACTATGATTTAAGCTTGAGAATATATAAGAATTACTCCTATTGGCATGCATCTAGTTGCATATTGATTATGTACATATACATCTTAGCCCTCATATAGAAGTAAGGGACCTAAATAATATGATCTGACTATCACATACTTGTAGGATTGGGTCTCATGAGCATACAAATGACTACTTATCAAACAAATTAAACTAATAATAAGCTAGAAATTATTCCTTTTTAAAAATAACTAACTCTCTCTAGAACTTGAGTAGGCCACCATTCCAATGCAATTACAAATTCAATATCAAGGTATTATTATATTTTTATCATTTATCTACATAACCATTTTACAAAAAATTTAAAATTTTTCATTGGTTCTAAAAGCCAAAATAATTAGGAGGGTTCCACAAAATTATAAAGGTAGGGTTGGCTTAACTAAGACTAAAATTTTGCTTTTAATTTCCATGTTCATCCTTTAGATATATCCTCCTATGACTTGACCTCTTAAGAAAGAAATAAAAATAAAAGTTGAGAGCTCAATAAGCAACCAAAATCATAGCTAGAGAGATTGAGCAAGTACAATATAAAAAATGATTTTAACAAACTACTAATGCATGAGATAAATAACATTGTTAACAAAATTAAAATTTTGTAGTCACTATTTCATATATAATTATAGTCAAACAATATATAAAATATTTTCTAAACCAATATCCAATATAGAATTAAAACAACAATTTATATCCATGCCCAAAGTTAATATAAAAATATGCCATTGATTTTAATAAATAATAAATCATTTTTAATTAAATTTCATATATAATTCTACTAAATATTTATAAATATTTTTAAAATAATTATTTAATAACTTAATAAGCTATACAATTAGTTGGGATCGACTATATAAATCTTTTTTTCTTTATTCAACTCTATTCTGAGTTTTTTTTCTTTTGTAAGATGCAACAATAGACCTTAAATAATCATTATGATAGGTCCTACTATATATTGCTTTACAATTAGGTTTTGTTGAGTAAGTTCACTATTCTACCTTTAACTATTATAAAGTATGTCTATTACATTGCATTTAAACTCAATAAAGTAAGTCCATTATACCACATTTAATTTCTATGGAATATGTCAATTATATTGCAATTTAGCCTCTATAATATAGGTCTATTATATCTTATATAGTATAGGTACATCATATTGCATTTAACTCCTATAAATATGGTCCACTCTAATGAAGTTTTGGAATAATCAAATATTAATATATAACCTTTATTAGAGGGGTCCACTATATAGCCTCATTGAGAGTTTAAAGCACATCCAACATTCAATAGTTTTTATCAATATCATCTCATTTTATTTTTATAATTTACACGTACTCAATTTCACATAACTAATGTGTTTCAAATAATTGACAAATATGTGCATAAATTTCTAAATAAGTATTCAAGTACTTTCAAAATACAAAAGTCAAAGATACAAAAAGTTTCATATATATATATATATATATATATATATATATATATATATATATCAAATTTAAAAGACATAGATGCAAACAAGTTACATGTAAATAAACAATATTAAGCAATTTAATATGATTTCAATGCATCTTACAATAATATCATAAATATAAGTTTTGAGATTATAACTAAAATACTTGAGTTGGGGTGAGATTAATGACCTTGCAAAAATTAAACTATAGTCAACTCCAATTACCCCAAAGCTATCCTTCCAAGATCTAATAACTCATAATATAAATATTACTATATCAATAATTTTAAATCTTAGAGTCCTTAATTAATTTTACTTAATTTAATTTCAAAAATTTAGAAGCATCAATAGAAATCATTCTTTAGCCTTGAAACATGATCTAACAATTATTCAAGCCATCTAAAATTGTTTGAATATTTATTCATATTTTTTTACTTGATGTTAGAAATTGGTTATACAATACCATTATTCTCTATAGCAAAAAATTAATAAACTTACCTCTAGTCCTTGTTGTTCAAAGGAACAGCCTGATCAAATAGTGAATAAGAGTATTTTAAATCTCATAAGAGTATTTTAAGAGTTGTCTAATTTAAGCCTCCATAACCCCATCATAGATGGAGTGTCACAAGTTTATAAAAGTATAATTGTAGCATTTTCATTCATTAAGAAAATAAAAACTAACCATAACTAGAGTTTGAATCAATCATGAGTTAGTAGGAAGTTGTTCTATAACCATCTGTATCTGAAAACTTGAATAGGAGAAATATAATAACAATAAAATACTATATGTGGCATTTTGTTATTCTCCAAGCGAGACATAACCCACATTCTCCCCTTGGCCGACATGAGTGTCAAAAATTCATCAAGAATAATAAATATAACTTTATAAAATGGCTTAATTATCATCGTTAGTCTAAACATCTAGTTGAGCAATTGTACCCAATTATAAATTCTTTATGCACTAATCATGGTGGTTATGCTTTATAATAATAAACACTCCATATTCCATATTTAAGGTGCATGATTCTTTTTAAGTGAGTATATTATATGAATGAATGCAAGTTCATTCAAGGTACAACTTTACTGGTTCCAATGGAACAAAACTTTATTCATGACAAAATATTAAACGTGTACAACCAAAAGCCATGTTATTTACAACCAAATATAGTCATAAATATAATAAACAAAGAGATAAAATTAAATTTTAAGAAGCACCAAAAAGTCCAATATCATCAATATCATCATTGAATATGGTAGTCGACAAACCTTTAATCATAGGATTAACAAACATCAAGGCAATGCTTATGTGTTTAATTATCACTTTCTCCTCTAGCATTGTTTTCAACCATCATACAATTAGAAGTAGCAATTTTAACCTATAAAAAAGGAGGGCACCTCACCCTATTTGGAGCAAGGATTTCCTACCTTTAGTTGTCTTGTTAGTCCACTTTCTTTTCATGGAGTCTACATAAATACCAAAGTAAAATCAAGAGCTTTAAGAACTCAATCAATATTATAAAAAGCTTCTATAAAACAAGATTCAAAATATAAAGTTGAGATCACTTTTCTTTCCGAGCCACTTCTTATATTTAGCAAGGTCTTTTGATGGTATCCTTTGTTCTTATAGAAGTAGTAGTGATTCATATTGCTATCTCACTTTATTTATATAACTGCACTCTTCGTTCTTTTTTTTAAGAGTACCTTTGCCTTTCTTAGCATTTCCCTTAACATGGGTTAGTAAATGAGCACTTTTAGGGACCTTATGCTTTAACCTCTGTTTCTCTTGCATATATGATTAGAAGTTCATTGATTGACCATCTATCTTTTTGTATGTTACAAAAATTTTAAGTGGTCAATACTCCTTAGGAAGAGAGTTGAGAATGAAATAAACTAAAAATAGCTTAGAAATCTCAAATTGAAGGAGCTTCAATTTTGTAATCACTATTTTATGTATAATTATTTTCAAATAATATATATTTTGAAAACCAACATTCCATATAGAATTAAAAAGATAGTTTATATACATGTCCAAAGTGAATATAAAACTTATACTATTTTTAAATAAATAATAAATCATTTTAATTAATATTTTGTAGATAATTTAATAAATAATTTAACTTTTTTTAAATCATTATTTAATAACCCAACAATTTGTGAGACTATGACCTTATATAATATTTATGACAAGGGCTATTATATATTGTTCTACATTTTACTCTTATTGAGTAAGTCTAGCATTCTACCAATAATCCTTGTAGAATAAGTCCATTATTCTGCATTTAACCCTTATAAAGTGTATCTATTGGGCTACATTTAAACTTTGCAGAGTAGGTTCATTGTATTGCATTTGATCTTTACACGGTAAGTCTATTATACCATATTTAATCTCTGTAGAATAGATTCATTATACTGCATTTAACCATTGCATTGTAGGTTCATTGTACACATTTAACCTTTATAAATTTGATTCATTATATTACATTCCAATGAATTAAGTCTACTCAATCAAGTTTCAAAAAATAAAATATTAATATATGACCTCCATTAATGGGGTCCACTGCATAGCCTAATCAAGAATTTAAAAAACATATAGAATTTGATTTTTTTTGCAATATTAAATCATTTTTGTTTTTAAAATTTACTCTTATTCAATTATACATAGCCATCAATATTTCAAATAACAAACAAACACACATAATTTTCTAAATAAGTATCCAAGTACTTTTAGAATACAGATTCAAAGTTACATAAAGTTTCATATGATTTTAATATTTTCTGTAAATGCGATGATAGTTCACAAATTCATATGCATACAGGTTTTAAAGTTGCATCCAAATTTTAGTAACGACAAAATTTCTCACCCGATTCAATCTACATATAAATAAACAATATAAAGCAATTTATATAATTATCAATACATCTTATGATACTCAACTCATCTAAGCCTTTTTCCAACTACATAGGGTCAGCCACATGAATCTGCTTCCTCTATTTTGCTATATTTAGGACTAAGTCGATATTCAAATTATACATAGTTATATCTTTTTTAATTATTTCTGTTCATGTTAATTTAGGTCTACCTCTACTTCTATCCTTACTATGGATTGTTAAAAGATTACTTTTTCTAACTGAATCATCTAAAGGTCTTCTTTGTATATATACAAACCATAATAATCAAATTTTTTTATTTTATCTTTAATTGGGACTACTCCTATCATTTATCTTATATGTTTATTTCTAATTATATCTTTTAAATTTTACCATATATCCATCTTAACATGTGCATTTTTGTTACACTTAATTTATTCACATATTATTTCAGTATTGCCCAACACTTTATTCCATATAGCATAGCTGGCCTAATAGCAGTTTATATATATATTTTAAATTTTAATGGGATGCATCGATCATATAATACTCCCAAAGCATTCCTTCACTTAATCCATCATACTTTAACTCTAACTCTATGATTCATATTTTCACCTATTTTACCTTCTTACTGAATAATTGATTCCAAATACCTAAATTTTTACTCATTGGTATTTTTTGGTTTGCAATCTTCAATGTTTCTTCATTTGTATTTCTACTTCCACTAAAATTATATTTCATGTATTCAATTTTAGTTCTACTAATCTTAAAACCTTTAGATTTTAAAGCATCTCTTCAAATCTCTAGTTTAGCATTTACTCCAGATTTAGTTTCATCAAACAACACTATATCATCTGCAAATAACATACACTATGAAATATCATCTTGAATATATTTGGTTAATTTATTCATAACTAATACAAAAAGATATGGACTTAAGACAGATCCTTGATGTAAACCTACATTAATTAAAATTTACTAGTTTCTTTTATTATTTTTAATAATAGTTATTGCTTTATCATACATATCTTTTATCAATTCTATATATTTTTTAATAACTCCTTTTTTTTTCTCTAAAATCTACCATATTATTCTCTAGATACTCTATCATATACTTTCTTTTAATTAATACATCTTATAATAATATTATAAATATAAATTTTATGTTTGTAATTAAAATACTCTAGTTAATGTGAGATTAATTACCTTGCAAAAAGTGAACTATAGTCAACAACAATTACTCCAGAGCCATCCTTCCAAAAGCTAATAACTCATAATATAAATATCAATAATTTCTAAAATCTTTGAAGCCTTAATTAATGTTACTAAATTTATTTTCAAAATTCTAGAGGTGTCAATAGAAATTATTCTTAGCCTCAAATCACATCTAACAATTATTCAAGCCCATCTAAAATTAATTGAATATTTAATCATAATTTTTATTTAATTTTTTAAGTAATATTATTTAAACATAATATAAGGTCAAGGTAATTGTTAGCTTACCAATTATATAGAAGGATGACTATTGTTTACTTGCTCCCTCTGCAAATATAAATCTTATGATAATGAGTAAAATATACATATAAAAAATTAGAGAGATAAAAGAGGAAATAGGAAGATAAGTAATGGTGACGTGAATGGATCGAGTCCTTCCCCACTCATATCCACATTGTGAGAGAGAGAAGAGAAGAGAGAGAGAATGAGAGAGGAAAAAAGAATAGAAGGGAGAGACTAGAGAGGGAAGGGAAGAAAGAGGTGGCTGGTGGCATGACTATCAAATAGTTATGGTTGTTGCAAGGCACCCTATGGTAGTCTTGAAAAGTAGAGAACCAAAGAAGAGAGCGAAAGAGCTGAAAAAGTAGCATAGTTGTAATGTCAGCCAGCATGGTGGTGCCTATTAATGGAAGAGGAAGATGAGAAGAAATAGAGAAAAAGAAGAAAGAGAGGGGGAATTGGTGAGCTCACAAGAAACAATCAAAGGCTTTGGATAGGGTTTAATAGTGGAAAAGAGGAGGAGGAGGAGAGGTAGGCAAAAAGGAAGAGAGATGAAGATACAAGGGATGAGTTTACAAGGCAATGGCTAGTCCATTTAATTTGAGCTGGACTAGACCTTTTTGAAGTTATTTTTAGCTTGACCTAGCCTATCATATATCTCATAAATCAAATCAATCAATGAACATATTGATAAGGGCAACCACAGTGCATAAATTGGAGTCACAACAATGTGCTTATTGATTATTTAATTTATAAATCACTCGATAAATCATATTAATTTAAGAATAACTCGCTCTATTGTGAACCAATTCAGTAAGGTCATCACTTTCCTTTAATGTGTCTTCATCATGTATCTATCTCCAATAATCATTCAAAGCATCACCCATTACCCTTTATTTATTGTCATTAATTTTCTTCTTTAAGAAATATAGAGAATTCCACGTACTTGATAGGGTTGCTTTATTATTTCTTTAAGCGCTCATTCGATATTTTCTATGAAAAGTTTTGAAAGCTTTCTGTACATCCATTATTTTGAAAAAAGTTTTGTAGGAAATTTTTTTTATCATATTTTATTCATAGAAAATTTGTTTGAGAAAATAGTTTTGCAAATATTTTCTATATTTGATTGAAGGTAATTTTACATAAAAAAATGTTAATTTGACTTAACACATTTAAAATAAAGATTATAAAGGAATTAATATATTATATATAATAATAATATAATATTAGTTTATATATTATGATATGTGATATAATTTAATACGATACTATATTATTTATGTTTTAGTATATAATATAAATATGATAAATAAGGGAATAAAATAAAAATAAAGAGATAATTTTAAACTTTGGTACGAATACATTTTTTTATGAAATTAAAAAAAAATTAAATACCACCCCCAATGGAAAAAACATGTACATTCCATCCCGACGAACCGAGGATCGAGACCATTCGAACGCTGGACTCCTACAAATACTTTCGAAAAGCACATCAATCGGACGGTTAATACGAACGGACCCTTGTGCAGCAATTCCAGCTTAATCCAACGGTCGCTGCTGGGAACTGGGACATTGGAACCTCACGTTGGACTCGCCCGATCATTGCACTCCCCGGAGCAACTGTACCTATGCAAGGCGCGTTTGTCCCTTTCCTTACTTCCTCATCGCTCGTTGTCTCCCCGTCTCTGCTGTTTTCCCCTCCGTCTCCCGGATCGAATCTGAGGTACGATTTGCTTCCGATCGGTTTTCTCAAGGGAAATTTCTTTCATCTCCGTTATTTTCGCCGTGATTCTTGTAATTCTTGTGCGGAAATTTCACCTTTGATTTGGAGTAATGCGTTTTCTTGATAGATCGGATTTGTTTATCAGATCCGTTGCTCGCTCGATTGATCGAAGTAGAGTTGAGAGATGATCTTCAGAACTCTTCTTCCGTATTAATTGGATAAAATGCAAGAATTTTCAGTATCTAGGGTTCTCGGGCGAGATGTCTTTTTCCGAGATTCCATGATTCCTATAGTTTATGTTGGTATCAAGATTCAGTTTCTAAGAGTCTTTATATAGATTTCTATATATCAATGCTTTATAGGGTTTTGCTGCAACATGTCCCATTCCTGATGCTATTTGGGTTTTTAGCATCTGGCATTTTACAAACCTAGGGCAAAGAATTTGTTCAGGAAACTGAAGCTTCTGTATTAGAAAGTAGAGTTTTTTTTTCTTCTACCGTTAGATGTATCTGGATTTGTTTTTCCATATTAGAAGACATTCTTTTTATATATCTCGGCTTTGTTTATTTGATTCCATAAGATCTGTCTTGTTTGGATGTTACCAAAAGGTTTCAAATCAATGAATTGTGAGGATCAATTAGCTGATGCTGAAGCTTCAAGAACTCTAATTGACATTTTGACCATATCTTATTTGATTTGCAAGAAAAGTTAAATCTTAGTCATTTTTCTATAGTTTGTAGAAAATCAAACACCCATTATATTTAAGCTACAAATAAGTTTTATTTTTTATCCTGATCCATTAGAAAGGTATCAATTGTACATTCAAAGTTATATGTAGACTTCTAAACTCTAATAGTGCCCCATTACCTGTAGGTTGTTAATATGGGTCTAGCAAAGAATGGCACTGACATGGAGGAGGGACAACTGGAGATTGGCATGGGTATGTAATGGCTCATCGTCAGGCTATATTGTTATTTTTGATGAATTTCATTCCTTTCTTTTGGAAATTTTGCCTAGAGTCTGGTCATTCTTAATGTTTCACATTTGAAGAACTTAAGATTGCCATTGTTGTTTCTATTATATATTGCTTTGTTCTGCCATGAGTGTGTCATAACTGCAAGAATTGTACTAGTCTTGCAACAATATGTGTAATATGGTAATTTACTTGAGTTGCAGTAACAGAAAAATTCAAAGATACTTGAACATGCCTATACCTAGCTAGATACAAATGCATGTAGAGTTTAACCTTTAAAAGTTATAATATTAGAATTTCACCTGGCATGGAAATTTCAGATTCACTTACATGTAAATCTTACAAGCCCTAAATTAGATGTCAAAGCCCTAAATTAAAGGTTAAAGATGTTTGAACATGTTTTTTTCTTGTATCTAGCTTGACAGACTTGATGTATGTAGAGTTTAACCTTTAAAAGTTATAACATTAGAATGTCACCTGGCATTGAAATTTCTTATTCAGTTACATGCAAATCTCATAAGCCCTAAATTAGACAGCAAAGCCCTGAATTAAATAACAAAATGAGTGTTGCTCTAGATACTCTTAGTTGGATGAACAACTCCTAGCCTAGTGCTTTGGACCTTGGTGTGCTGTACCATTGCGTACTGCCACATATCAAGCATACCATACCATATTTGATACCGAATTGAGACTCCGCTCCAGTGTGTATCAAGTCTCCATATGCTGTACTGGCCTGTGTACCGATTGTACTGATACAGTTCCATTGTGGTGCCGAGATGGCAGACCTTGCTTGAGCATTCATGCATCGAATGCCACATTGCTGACAATCATTGGTTCTCCAAAAAATCAAGCATTCTGTGTAAACCTGCTCTGGGGCTCACTGTCTGGCATTAAATTTGGAGTGTCATTTTAAAGCATACTTAGTATAGTGCAGACATTGGCATAGTGAATCTTTCTCAATTGAAATTTCAAAGAAGATTTTTTTTTTTAAATAGCATGTTAATACTATATTAAGAACATATTCTTCTTTTTTCTTTGATATAACATCACATGAAAACAGCCCTATGAACTACAGATTCTTGAGAACATTATACATTCATGCATGAAATGTCACATGATGGCACTCATTGGTTCTTAAAAAAATCAAGCATTCTGCATAAACCTGCTATTGGCATCAATGCTTGGCACAGAATTATAGTCATTTTAAAGGACACTTAGTATAGTGCAAAGTGTGGGCATATTAAATCTTTCTCAATTGAAATTTCAAAGAAGAATGTTTCAAGAGCATATGATTATAATATGCAGAATATTTTCTTCTTCTGTGATATATTATTTTCTTTATTTCCTGTGATATAATAATGCATTAAGATTTTTTTTTAAGTGCATATGAATAAGAATATTTTTCTTCTTTTCTGTGATATAATATCACATGAAAACAAGACTTTTCAATATAAATGATGACTGTAATTGATTTCAAGTGTCTTGATGACACCTATCTAAACTAATAAGCTATATAGGTATGCTTACTTTATTCTAGTTGTTAGCCATTAAATTAAAGGTCAACATGAGTACGGTCGTATGCCAAAGTTTCAAATCGCATGGAATAGAGGTGTTCCAGTTTTTCAATGGAACAAGATGCGCCATTGTCTCCGCTGTTCTGACCCCTTGGGACCGGGGTCACTCAAGACGCACCAATTGAGAGGTTAGGACAGAAAGGTCTTGTCCCAACACATAGGACGACAACCCATTCTGTACAGCTGCGACCTAAATCCATTACTTATATGACCAAGGGGAGTGCTTTTGATGACTTTTATCATTCAGGTCTTATGTTGTGCAAGTGATGGTCTTGCATTTCATGATTATCATTCTTGGTTATGCATATAATGATGTTGCATTTTTTGAGAAATTTTCTTATTATGTATGATTCCTACACACGATGACTCAATTTCCATAGACCATATTTCTTTTATGACAATGATTACTTAACTACAGTCCATATATCAAACAGCGACCATCTTTTAATATAAAATTTTGCAGTGGCAATTTAAGCACATAACCAAATGCTTATATAGAATTGGTTTCTTTTAGTTTTTAAATTTGATACATACCAGCTGCTAGATCAGACTCTGTAAGTGACAATATCATTCCTTTTGTTACTGTCAGACTGTGTAAAACAATGATGCAATTCTAGTTGAGCACAAGAATGGTTAGAATCTGTGAGCTAAAATAATTATTCACATTAGTTTTTAGGGGTAGTTATTTTGTTGACTCTACCATAATGGTATATAAAATGGTTTCAGTTGTGGTTTTACCACTCAAAAGCCTCATTCAGAATTAATTTAGTATGGTGTTGCCACTTTATGCCTACTTGGTCATGCAATTTAGCTTTTTGCTTAACCACCCAATGGTCAATTTATCACTATTTTCTCCAGTGCTTCTCCTGGCCATGCTCAGGCAATATTTTCGACAAGTTCTGTTGTTTGATTAGGACTAATAGTCATCTATCTAGATAAATAACACTTGCATTCTTGAGATTTTGTGGCATACTGAACATTGAGATTATCCTTGTGATTCAGAGTACAGGACTGTTTCTGGAGTGGCAGGGCCTCTGGTCATCTTGGAAAAAGTTAAGGTATGCACCTCTCTTTTCTTGCACTCAATTATATCATCCAGAATTTTTTGCTACAACATATTAAGATCAGAAATAATTATTAATTTTCCTAGTCTTCTATGAATTTTTTCTCATCACTCGTCCCAATTTGTTCAGGGTCCTAAGTATCAGGAAATTGTCAATATTCGACTAAGTGATGGCACAACTCGGCGTGGTCAGGTCCTGGAAGTTGATGGGGAGAAAGCAGTTGTGCAGGTTGTTTACTGTTCCCTGGGCTCTTTTATTTTGACTTTTACTTTCAAATTCCACTCCATTATTTCACCTTTGTCATCGTATATTTGCTTGTGACTTTAATTGTTGCCTTTTTGTGCCTTGTATTCTTATACTTGAAACCCTGAGTTATGTAACAATGCATGCTGATTGTGCAGAAAAGTACATAAACATCCCTTTTCTTTTCACACTTGCAAAGTCTATGCATCTGTACATTATATTCTGTTAAATGCTTGTACATGCTTCTTGTTGAAGTACTGCCTTTCTCCTCGTAGATAAAGATTTTGTTGCCATATGCATTTGAGAATATTTGGTACCCATACTTTGGTATTCTCTTTTTAATGAGAGGTACAAGACAAGAAAGCTCCTCTGTTCTCACATGTGATGGTCATTTGCCTTTTGTTCTTCGTTGTTTAATTTTCCTCAATTGGATACTCTCTGGTGTTTGATGGACCTGATGACATAATGTTGATCAATGAGATGATAACAGGGGTGGCCTTTTTTTTTTTAATTAAAGCTCTGGTGGATGGTCTTGAAGGATTAGAGTGAGGAAATAAATAGAACTAGGATGAAGGGTGCCCCAGACTATATTATGCTTGCACAGGAACACAACTGAAAGGGAGCTCCTGGTATGATATATCCTAAAGTGCCTCATCTTTTTAGTCATCCCTGATATCATAAAAGGGAAATGAGAAGTAGATCAGTACTGGTTGAGTTCTTGAGCCAAAAAGGAACTGCCATTTATGTCCTGAGGTGCAGATAATAGGTGTCCAAAATTCTTGGAAATTGACAATACTAAAATCTATATGTTCATTGAAACAAGAAACACGCTAAAATTGTTGGGGATCAAAGCTAAGAAAAGTATCAAATAAGTTTAGTTATTTTCCTTTGGGATGAGAAACATTACTTTTAACTGTTACTTCCATTTTTTATTGACAGAATATTTCTTGTTGGTGTGAGTTTTTGAAATGTGATATGCTGAGTTATTCATTCTGATGTGTTACGAATTCAATTTGAGTTTCATGGTCATGTGCCACTACTAGGTAGACAGTTGGCATTTCTAACTGAAGATTGTCAAAATATAAATTGATCATCACATGCTCTTGAAACTTGGGGCACCTTTTTTTAAACCAGGAATAAGGATGGAATGTCATGCTTATCTAAATGTTGAATAAACATTTTGGTTTGAACATATAAAATGAGTGTTATAGATATAAGAATGTGAAGATTGGTGTCCAGTTAAAACTAGGAAGTAATTAATGTATGTCCAATGGAGGGAGCTTGTGATTGCAATGATGAAGTACTGCAAATTAATTGTGCTGGTATTGGCATGAGCATTGAAGGTAAGGGTAGGCCTTGGTGATTCAGTCATTAGGATTTATGCAGATGAGTTAGGAAAGAGCAAAAGGCCTGATTGACTTTAGCTTCAGTTGTTAAACATACATTAGAAGGTTTGCTTTGGCAAACATATACCTTGATAGGAGTCTATGAACCAAAATTGATAGGTTGTGTTTCTTGGGTAATGTCATGATTTCAAAAATCACTGAAACAGGATAGTACAACTTGCTTGTACGGTACTGTTTTGGCATGAAATCAGCACTGGCTCAGGTGCCAAGTGCTGAAACAGCTGTACCGGTACATATTGTTGCTCGCTAATGATACCATACCAATCATACTGTTGGTACAGATGGTTTTTCAATTTATTGAAAGCTGTGAGTTTTGATACATATCGTCAGTATTGGTACATTACTGGTGTTGTACCACTTTGATGAAAAATGTACACGGTTCAGTATTTGAAACCTCAAGTAGGGTTGTCATGTTGTTACATGGGAAGTTACTATTATTTTATGGTGCCATGCTAAACATGGATTGTGCTTATTTTGTTTAGTATGAAATAACTTTGCTGTTCTTGCTCTTGTTTATGTTTGAATACTTGGATTTTGCCCCCTGATAGTATTTCCACATGTATATTACATTTCAACTTTGGTGTTTGTCAGGTTTTTGAAGGAACTTCAGGAATTGACAACAAATATACGACTGTGCAGTTCACAGGGAGGTGATTGGCCTTTCCTTTCAGTGTTATCTCTTGCATGGACTTCTGTTGTTTTTCTTTGTAAGATAAAGGGATATCTGAACCAAGAGAGGTGTATATATCTTTAAAAAAAGGGTTTATTTAGGAGTACCATGCACAAAGTTGAAGCCAGGCTTCTGGACTCACATTTTCGAGAGAGAGAGAGAGAGAGAGAGAGAGAGAGAGAGAGAGAGAGAGAGAGAGAGAGAGAGAGAGAGAGCTTGCTCTCAGCTTTGGGTGTAAACTGATGGATTATTAACATGATTTCCATCTTAAGATTCTTTATATCAAGTTTCCATTTGTCAGTTGTCTGGTTCTAGCGCGTGCAAGTTCTGAAAAATTAGCTATGATAACTGCATAGAAATGGAAAATCAAGATGGACTTTACCATATTGTGTACAAGCAGTAATTGGTATAAGAGAATCGGAAAATATTAGCAAATTTTGAATTGAGAAGGAAAGATAAAGAAGCTGACACACTGACATATAATTAAGCTGTATGAGAAGTTGTCATGATCATCTTCATATTTTTGCATGTATCAGCAGCAGAGATGTCATCAGTGTAGATCATTGCTTTTTATATTGTACTGCTGCCATCAGTGTGACTGTTTTGTTTTTTTGTTCTTTCCAGGTCTTGAAAACTCCAGTGTCACAGGATATGCTTGGACGCATTTTTAATGGTTCTGGAAAACCTATAGATAATGGTCCTCCAATACTGCCTGAGGCTTACTTGGATATTTCTGGTCAGTTGTGTAAGAAAACAGATGAATTCTAAACCATATTTCCATCATGATAGTTCTTTTGACCTCGAGCCTATGTCCATGATGTACCTTCTGAGTTCTTGCTACCCCATTGCAGGAAGTTCTATCAATCCCAGTGAGAGAACTTATCCTGAAGAGATGATCCAGACAGGAATATCTACCATTGATGTTATGAATTCCATTGCTCGAGGACAGAAGATTCCTCTCTTTTCTGCTGCTGGGCTTCCTCATAATGAAATAGCTGCTCAGATTTGTCGACAGGCTGGCCTTGTAAAGCGTTTGGAAAAGTCTAACAATCTTATGGAGGTAATTTTAGACCTTTTGATATCATATAGCTGACAAGAAAAAGAATCAATTACAGCAAAACTGCATTTGCTTTTTGTAGGACTTGAAATCACTTTCTTACAGCGATTAAACCCTGTGTCTCTGTATTCCTATATTCTCTTATGTCTGAAGGTAATGGAACTGGAAGATTTTTCTGTGTTAGTGTTGTACTTGTTAAGGCAGCAAGTCCCCCTAAAATGGATTCTGCCCATCAGGTACTTTTGTTTTGCTAATTTGTGAGACAGTGAAGGGGTGCTAATTATAGAAAATTATAATTGCTAAAATACTTTTTAAGCTATCCTGGATGGCTGTTTATGGCAGTGGCATTATGTAGTGAGATGTACTAAGCTGAAATGTCAGGGTGCTGGGCTTGAGGACAATTTATGGATACAGGCTTTACAATGCAGAAATTGAATTATTGTGGTGTCAAATTTTAACTATTGCCCTTACGCATGAAATGTGATGCAGAGATAAGTACGAAATGGAACCTTGGACAAGCATACATACAGAAATTTAATTCCCAAACATTATATGTTTTATCTATTAACATATAGTCACTGGAATGACCATTTGGAATCGGAATAGGAATCATAGATTCTGATTCCAAACATCTGTTTGGAAGGAGTGAAAATTCGATTTGGATTTCATCTAGAATCCAAATCCTCTATTAGGAGGGATTTAGAATTTAGAACCCCATTTAGTATTGCAAATCTATCCCAACCAACTATAACCCAACATATCCAACAAATATAATATTGTATTTAATAGTGGAATACAATATAATATTATAACACAATCTATATATATATTATATAAAATAAATATAAATAATATTGCATTTATCATAATTATATAATTTGATATTATATATTTATTAATATATACTAATTAACTCAACTCAACTCATCTAAGCCTTTTTTTTCAACTACATGGGTCGGCTACATGAATCTGCTTTCTTTATTCTGCTCTATTCAGGACTAAGTCGACATTCAAATTATAATAGTTATATCTTTTTTAATTATTTATCTATGTTAGTTTAGGTCTACCTCTATCTTTATCATGGATTATTAAAAGATCACTCTTTCTAACGGGAGCATTTAAAATCTTTGTTGTATATGTCCAAACCACCATAATCGATTTTCTCTCATTTTATCTTCAATTGGGGCTACTCCAATCATTTCTCTTTATGTTTATTTCTAATTCTATCTTTTAAAGTTTTACCACATATCCATCTTAACATACATATTTTTGTTATACTTAATATATACTAATTATATAATATATAGCCAAGCCTAGATTTGGTCATTTCCCCAATCCTTGAATATACATATTTTATGGATCCCAAAGATGGATAAAATAGAAAAGATGGGTGGCTTTGAGTTTCTTGTAGATTTAAGGATGGGGAAGATAATCATATCTTGAACTAACATTTGAATGTAGCCAAGTCTAGCTTATATTATAATATATTATAAACCATATATATATATATATAACAAACATGCATCATGGAATATTATTCTAAATATGTATAAGATCATTTATAACTAAAGCAAAAAGATAAGGAATAAAAGTAGATCTCTGATGTAAACTTACTATAATAGAAAATTAATTAGTATTACCATTAGTAGTTTTTATACTAATAATTGTTTCATCATATATATCTTTTATTATATCAATACATGGGTTTTTTTTTAGCACCTATCATAAGATTTTTTTTATGGACCTTATCATTATGTTTTCTCTAAATCAATAAAAACTATATGTAGATATTGTTTCTTTTCTCTATACTTCTCATTAATCTCCTAAAAAAACTGGCTGTTATAGCCGATCTTTTTGACAAAAAACCAAATAAATTCATATATATATATATATATATATATATATATATAACTTATATATGCAATATCTATTATTAGCAGGATACAAAAATCATATTTCGATTTTGATTTTTGCATGAATGGTACAAATGGGGTGTGGGGAGAAGGATGAGCCATTCTGATTCCAGTGGAAGTCAATTCCAATTCTGATTATGATACTGAACCACATGAGCCCTAAGTTCTCAAATTACATGAAGGTAACCAAAAATCTACATGGTCACAAAGTAAATATGATAAAGAAGAACAAATGGAATTCTTATGCTTTCTCATTCATTGGATTTAGATTTTGGTGTGTATAGACGTGTATATGTGGTGTATGTGTGTATTGAAAATTTGTTTTTACGTATTCAAAAGTCAAATATTATTTCTATTCCTTAGTTTTGTGGGCTTTGCTTGGTTTACTATCTAAGCATATATCTGATGTATGTCATCCAAAGCATGTACCACTGGGCTCTAAGGATATGGAGGTCTTAATATATATTATTAATGGTGAGTTTGATATGGGTGGTGCCAGGCATCTATCTCAGGCACCAGTTTGTGGATTTGATTGTTCACCAAATTATTGCACCCTAGTTGTGTTTTATCTAATCTTGCTGTAATCACCATTCTCATGTCCATTTATCCTAAATCAACAGGATGGAGAAGAGGACAATTTTGCAATTGTGTTTGCTGCTATGGGAGTAAACATGGAAACTGCGCAATTTTTCAAACGTGATTTCGAAGAAAATGGTTCAATGGAGAGAGTGACCCTATTTCTAAATTTGGTATCATGGCTAAACTTTCCATATATATTAGATGTATTTGTTGTGGCAACTTATGATACTCATGCATTTCTTTTCTTTTTTAATTTTATATCCTACAACTTTAATTCTCATAGAACAAGATTTAATGTTATATTCTCTCTCTCTCTCTCCCTCTCTCTCTCACAATTCGTGTGCAGGCAAATGACCCAACTATTGAACGCATTATCACCCCTCGAATTGCACTTACTACTGCTGAATATTTAGCTTATGAATGTGGTAAACATGTTCTCGTAATCCTGACAGATATGAGCTCATATGCTGATGCACTTCGCGAGGTAATGAGTCTGTTTTTAGTTTAACCACACAAATATATGCGCTATGTAATATTTATTCATGTAAGCATTTATATATAATTACCAATCTAAGAACATAATTTTATTATCATGGATGCCATTTCTACAACATCAATAACAAAGCCTTAACCTTAAATTAATTAGAGTCGGTTGCATCTAAATATGATTTTTTTTCCCTATTCATATGTTTATTTTTTGGTTTAGTCTTGATATATTTTTTGCAATAGCAATTGCTCTGTGCCTATTCGCTTGTCATTTGCCATTTTCACTTTGAGTGAGGAATCCATGTTTGTTCATTGCAAACTCAGAAGCCACCAGTTTTCAGTTAATTTTGGTCTTACCAATCTATAAATTTGTGTGTGTGTGTGTGTGTGTGTGTGTGTGAGAGAGAGAGAGAGAGAGAGAGAGAGAGAGAGAGAGATGGACTATACTTCTTGAAAAAGGAGTTAATGATTAAAAATTAATGAAAGACTATCTAAATTTGAGATTTAAACCATTCAACATGATCTACACTAAAAATTACATAGAAACCAAAATTCATGTTTTTGGGTGGTCTTCGACCTCATATTCAGCAGGTATCAAAATCTATGGGTTTAAAAATATGTTGCTATGTTTTGATATGTTCTAATTATCATAACTTAGTGTATTTAAATCTATCCATATTCTAAGATATGTAGATCATGATCTATTAGGGTGGATTTCAATTTGCATGTCATATCATATATATTTTACCATACTAGTGCAGTTGAGACAACTCATTTTTGTTTTGGCTTGATGCGTAGATTAGAGACCATTAAAATATATAAAATTTTGTTTAAAGGTATTTTTCATAGCATAGATCATACTCCATAGTTTGGATTTTCAATTTAGACGTGTTACCATTGATTTTAAAATCATTAAATGCTTTTTCAAGGAGTTTGACATAAAGTGTGTTGTCCAACTCTATGCATATGTACACATGTATATGCTTATGCATTTGTGTGTGCGCACGTGTGTGTATGTGTGTGTGTGTGAGAGAGAGAGAGAGAGTGCATGTATGCCTCCTTTCTTTTCTAGGTTGTCTTTTAATGTAAATTCTTGATTTGCTTGTTCCTCTTTTTTCAGAGGAATTAGATTAATCAGCCTCTTCCCTTTTTGATGAAAAAGAAAAAAAAGATTTTTCTCTTTATCAACTTTTGTATTTGAAGAATTCATTCTAGTGATTATATACTTTTATTATTTTTTGCAGCTATCTCTTTCCACTCAGTATTGACTTAGGAAAAAAAAATGCGCCTACTGCACTCTTTTTATATCGAGTTGAACTAAACATCAAATGTTAAATCTGTCTAAAAATTTAACAATTCCAAAAATAGTTATAGGACATCCAAATCAAGAATCCATACTATTGATATTTGTTAATGCCTCAGAAACAAAAATTATAGGTTTTGTATGTTCGTAACTTTTGCACTGGTATCCAAAAAAAGACATCTTCAAGGGCATGGCATAATGTTTTGCTATGATCTAAGCATAAAAAACTATTCATATTGTAGTGTGCCTACACATAATCAATGATTTGGATTTTTATTTCATATTTTTCCTATCAGACTGTTTTAGCACATTAGCATTTTTAGGGTTGCCACTCTGTTTCTTCTCGATGCAAATGTTAGAGACCACCAAACATATTATTTTTGATTTATATATGTTTTTGGAGCTCTAGATCTTGATTAATGGTATGGAGTTTCAATTTGGATGACCCATTGTTGATTTTGAATTGTTAAATCATTTTTTAAAGATTTAATGCTTGATGCGCAGTTTTCTAATATGAGTAAGAAAATGCAACATGTTCTTTATGTTTCCACATATTTTTCCTTCTTACCCATTTTCCATTATCCTGTTTCAGTTTCAATATTTTATGACAACTTTATTAATTCTGTAACTCTTGAGTTAACCTGCCTGAATGGTCGATCCAGTTGGATTGCTAGGAATCCAAGTTTTACTTTTTTGCTATTTAAAACAGTGGGCACTAAAATTTCCAGTTAGATGCAGTTTCCTTTTTTCATTTTATGGTATTGTTAAAGACATAAGATGCTTAAGTATATTCCTTTCAAGGAGCTAGAAAGAAAGAAAAAAGAACAAGCCCTGGCTGGTGAGCTATACTGAAGGTTGCAACACTTGTGAAACCATATGTTTGTGTCGCCGCCGCGGGGGGGGGGGGGGGGGGGGGGGGGGGGGGGGGGGGGGGGACATATCCCTTTGTGATAAACATAGTTTCCATATTAAAATTTAAGGAAAAGACAACCTTATTGGATTTGCTCTGCCCAGTAGAAAAACTAATGTTGAAGCTTTTGAATTAGCAGCAGTACATGCTGTGCAACTTCTGTGATTTTTGATAACCAATTTGTTAATCTCCCTGAGACGAATTTTTAATTCTGCCACTGATTTAAAAAGTTGTACTTGCACTTGCTTTCATATATTTCCCTGGCCAAAATTCAGTTTTTAGCTCACTTTGAACGTGATTGATATGCAAATTTTCTGTTCTTATTTCAGGTATCAGCAGCTCGAGAGGAGGTGCCAGGTAGGCGTGGTTATCCTGGTTATATGTACACTGACTTGGCAACAATATACGAGCGCGCTGGGCGTATAGAAGGAAGAAAAGGTTCCATTACACAGATACCCATCTTAACCATGCCAAATGATGGTAATTTATGTGCAGTCAATATTTTGGGAATCCACTCCCCATTTTTTTTCTGCTTGAGATAGTTTCCATTCTTTTAGGAAATAGGAGTGTATGTGATTGTGTTGCCTTGCTTTGGCTAAATTGTTCCATTGCTCCACAGATATCACACATCCCACTCCTGATCTTACTGGCTACATTACTGAAGGCCAAATATACATTGACAGACAACTTCATAATCGGCAGGTACCATCTATGCTGCATTCATCATGAGAATCACATGGAACTGATGTGCTTTTGCCATCCAGGCCATTCTGATCTTGTTCTGTGTTGCATTCATCATGACAGTACCATAGAAATGCTGTCGTTGCATGGGCCATTTTGAAGATACTGTTTAGTTTTGTTACATGTGAAATAATGGGTTGTTTTATTTGGCTGATGTTGACAGATATACCCACCTATCAACGTCCTTCCATCCCTCTCTCGGTTGATGAAGGTGATCTTTTTAGCACGATTGCATTTCTGACTCAGTAGAGAGTCGAGGAATATTTTTTTTCTTCAATCAGTACTATTCTTTAAGTCGGTCAAGTTTTTAATTGAAAAAGGTTAAAATTTGGATATTCCTCCTCCACTGAAGTGGTTTCCTTGCAGAGTGCTATTGGTGAGGGCATGACACGTCGTGACCATGCAGATGTGTCTAACCAGGTTAGCTGTTATTGATATAGGTCTAAGTTTATTAGTTTAAACTCTGCTAAATTGGAACCTTCACTCTAGTTCACTTAATGTTCTAGCTCTATGCCAATTATGCAATCGGAAAGGATGTTCAGGCCATGAAAGCAGTTGTTGGAGAGGAGGCACTCTCATCTGAGGATCTGGTCTCTCTCTCTCTCTCTCTCTCTCTCTCTCAATTGCCAAGCCAAAAAATATCCCTGTGCTTATTATGTTTATGATCTTTATGGGCATATGCAGCTCTATCTCGAGTTCCTTGACAAGTTCGAAAGGAAATTTGTTACACAAGGAGCGTATGACACACGTAACATCTTCCAGTCACTAGATCTTGCCTGGACGCTGCTGCGAATCTTCCCCCGTGAGCTGCTTCATCGTATTCCTGCTAAGACATTAGATCAGTACTACAGCAGAGAAACATCCCACTGATTTGTCGGTGGAACTCCAAGGTCTACTGAGCAGGGTGGAAATAAATTCATGGCTATATTTAAAGATCAGAATGTGAGCCTTTTTGTCAAGGTAGTCTATGTTCAAATTCTTTGTAGCCCAAATTTTATGTCTAGTTGGCTCTTGTATCATTAAACTCTTGTATGCTGTTGCATGCTTTGGTTAGGAATCTATATTTATGTATGTGGGCGATCAGATATTCTCGAGATACCTGGGTATGTTAATAATACAAATAAGCGTTTGGTGGGAAGTTACCAAAATGAGAGACTGGAAGTATGCATTTTTACAAGGAATGATCATTAAATCAGTAATTGTGTCAAATTGTTTTGGAGGGACAGCCGTGTATGGCCTGGGCCTGTTCAGGAAATCTATGTGATCTTGGTGTGCATGTTTCTGAGTGTTAAGGTAGTGTTTGATAGAAAAAATATTATCCATGGATAAGTGTACGGGATAGAGTTTGTCCCCTAGCTATTCCTAGGGATATCCCTTTGCTATCCCATTGATCATATCAAATGCAAAAAGGTAAATCTATATGATAACTTTTTTTTACTCTTATTTGAAGGAATAATCAGCTATTCCTGCATTCTTTAGGGAATAAATTGAGGGGATATCCCATGGTTAACCATGGTTAACTATGGATTATTCCTTTGGTTAACTTTATTTCTAGCTATCCCTTATAGTTACAGCTTTTGGGGATAAGAGGGGATATCCAGGGGATATCCCCTCTTATCCCTTATTTCAAACACTACCTAAAAGTCTAAGAGTCTGGTTTGCCTTCGTCCATGGCTAATATCCAAAAGTCATTCTCTCTAATTAGGCTGTGCACCCGTGAGTCTTAAGCGATCGCGGTCCCCTGGTTGGTTTAGATATTCCTTCTATCAGCATAAGCACGGGGCCTGATGATTTGGAAAAGTGAAGATTTTTATTTTTGTTAGACCGGTGTTGGCTGCATTTTTGTTAGACCGGTGTTGGCTGCAAGAATGTATGGGCCATGTCAAAGATTATTACTTGCATTACTTGTAAAATATCTTGCAATTAGGTGATTAGATTGATCAAGTTCCCATTTCCCCTTGGACATAGGGGTAAGATATGTCTAAGTTACAGGTTATTTACGTCTATGACAGATTACAGGCTGCTTCTATGTGGAAAAAAATATTTTAAATTGAAATTGTGTGAATTGAAATTTTAATTGGGATATAGGAAAAGGTTTTATACACCATTTTTTGTGCAGCAAATCCTATATGGATTGCATCGTTTCTCTTTATTGATCCATGTGGATTCTACGTGATTTGACATGACGAGATGGGATAGTGTATTTTTTGCAAATTCGTAATTATGACCTTGTCGCTTTTGTCGTTTCTTTACACATGAGAAAGGATATTTTTGCCCTTCTATCTTTTGGAAAGGATAATTTTAAATTTTTTAGAAGTTGATTCTTTTTCTTTTGAAGGGGCATGGGTGTTGTTTTTTCTTCGTTTGAAGGCAAGATAAATAACCTCTGCATGAGTGTCATTTCTTCTTTTTCAGTTAGGATAAAAAATCTCTCCACTCTAAACTTCCTTTCATTGTTTTTGCCTACGCTTCTCTTCTATTTGGTGGTCAAGTAGTCACTGGTGTCTTAGAGTTTCCTTCATTGTTTTTTCTTTTTCCTCTAGGAAGAAAAGTGGTTTCATATGTCAACGCAGACCGCATTGATACTGCAAACACAAAAGCATTGCAAGAAGGAAATGCAAATGGTGAAAGAAAACAGAGCAATGGTTGTTTATTCAAAAGAGAATAATATTCCTTTAAGTGCCATCCCAAAAGAAGTTATCAGAAATAGGTAAACAGTTTTATGACACCCTAGTTAGATATTATGCACCCTTGCTCAAATATTATGACACTCTGCATATATTTAAGACACTAATTGCATCAAACCTTCCTACCTTGAAGGTCTTTCATTTGTGGGGTAAATTATGATACCCATGATGTTATAACATGCCACGGTGAAAAAAAAAAATCAAAAGGGATTCAGCTCGAAACAATTTCATGATACCCTAGTTCAGATATTATGACACCTTGGCTTATATATCATGACACCTTGCATATATTTTTGTCATAATCTTACATTTATTTTTTTCCTATATTTCAGGTGTCTTTGCAATTATTTCACTGTCTGATGTGAATGCTTCACAGTTGTTTACAAACTATTGCAAGCTGGCAGTGTACGTTCAGAATGTGTGGAAGATGGATTTTTCTACACTTCATTTAGAAATAATCCGGAAGATCCCATTTGGTGCTTTCATCGATATACAGCTGTTTATAGTCGATGAGCAATTAATTATAGATATAATAAGATGTCACAAGGGAAGTGACGAGTTTATTTTTTGTGGCAACGTAGTTACATTCAGTATTAAAGAAGTGGCACTGATTTTGGGTCTTCCATCCCATGGAAAGAAGATCGAAACAGCGGGCCAAAAGAATAAAGGAAGGTTATTTTGAAGATTTGGCCGGGCGTTAAATCTTCACCTAAGGGACTAGAGAAGTTGATAAATCAACTTCAATCATCCAAGATACAAGAGGATGTTGAGAATACCAAGACTTTGGATTGCGTACATATTTGCAATATTTTTGTCTCCAAAATCTAATCAAATATGTCCAGGATATCTCATCCCTTACTTGGATGATTTATCTCAACTAGAAAAAATCGACTGGGCTTCCGCAATTAAGGAGTTGACTATTTTAGGTCTCCTAGAGGTTATTACTTGCTTGCGATATGAGGAGCCAGTCCAATCAAACAGAGGTGACAAGGTTAGGAGTCAGCCTACCCTATTTGGATGTTTAGCTGCACTGATGGTAATGATCATTCATATGCAAAAAGAGTATAATTATCTTTATTTTAAATCTTTCATATTTTTAAAGTACAAAATTATTATGTACAAGTGTGGTTTCTTGAGCATACCTTACTAAGAGCCCCAGCATACCCTAATAAGCTGCCTAGGCTATTGAAGTGGTATAACAGCTAGTTGAAGATGCAGACCATTCAGGTTACCAACATGTAGCCCCATGAGTTGGTAAGCTGCCTAGGCTATTGAAGTGATATAACAGCTAGTTGAAGATGCAGGCTGTTTAGGTTACCAACATGCAGCCCTATGAGTTGGTAAAATAATCAATTATATCATAAATATTTTGAATAATAAGTTATTATTATTATTTTTAATCTATTTTATTTTTGATTTTGGTTTGCAGTTGGAGGGAGCTACTGTACTATACCTATGCCATAGGAGCAACGCTGAGTTGAACCAACAAATAGTTGTGCAAGCTGTGCAAGCTGTGCCGAGTTGAAGAATGAACTCGAACATATAAAGAATCAACTCGAAGATGTTACCTAGAGGCTTGCCATAACTGAAAACCTCTTCAGTTCATTGCTAAAAAAAGAGAGCAATGAAAATAAAGAAGAGGATAAGGGGAGAGGAGGGCATTATATAGAGGAGGTCATGGGCCAAGATGAACCTAGGTTTGAAAAAAAAATGAAGGACACCTATGTGACTAAGGCTGCGAAAGGCCTTCCGATTGAGAAAGGATTCTACTTCCACTTTTGAAACAAGCCGACCCACAAAAAAGTCCAAGACAATGGGCACAACAAAGGTGGGTCAATCAACTACTCATCTATAAATTGAAGAGGATGAAAATTTGATCAACAACTTTTTGAAAGAAAGCATCAGCACGTAAGTAATATATATTTTTATATTTTATATGCTAATTTATCTTTCAAAATGTATGATATCTTTTATGTTTACCCATTTTAGAGAGGAGGTTGTCTACATCATTCAATTTGGTGGCAGTATCACAAGGAAAAGTCTTTACGATCTCCTTAACAAAGATATGATAATTGATGATGTAAGTATCGGAGTATAACTTTGTTTTCTTATTATTCTTGATATATTATGACATCTTTTTAATATTTTTATATTAATTTTAGAATTGTATGATGTCATGTTATTTTTTATTAATCAATTTATATTATATTATCAGATAATTGATGTCGGGCAGGAGTTTCTCAGGAAGAACTGGATAGAGTATCTGAATAGATATCATAAGTGCATCATTGCACCTGTTGACTTTCGGGATGTGTTTGACATCTGCATCACCATTTCACAAACTTGCTAGAATGGCCGGGAGTATGATATTTGATAGAGTTAGTGATGAAGAAAAGAATAAATTTTGATTTCTTTTCACCGTCATCAACTCAGACAATTCGCATTAGCACTTGGTTGTAGTTGACATGGAGAGAAAGGTGTTCATGCACCTAAATTAATTAAAATGCAATTTTAGGCACAAAGCCATTGCGAATAAGTGGCAAAACATACTCGGTCCAATGTTCCATATCTACTGTGATAATGCAAAGTTGATGAAGTGGTCAATAGAAAAAATTATTGAATGCTCATCTCAACCTTCCGATTCACTTGATTGCGGCCTTTATTGTTTAAAATTCATAAAATTCCTTGCTTGCAGGGACAAGTCTGATCAAAAGATAGATTTTATGGAAGATGATATCAGTGTTTACTAGTATAATTAGTAGCAAAATTATTAAGAGAAGGCCTCAATCAAAAGATAGATAGTGCTTCTAAATTTTAGGATGCAAAAGCACTATTTTTGTAACATTATACATAAATTTTTTATCTATAACATTGTACAGAAATTTTTTATTTATAACATTATACATAAATTTTTTATTTGTAACATTGTACAGAAATTTTTTCTCTTTAGTTCATGGACTTCTAATGTTTTTTTTTTTTTAGTTCATGGACTTCTGTAACATTGTACAGAAATTTGTAATTCAATTGACATAATTTTTTTATACAGTAACAAAATAAAATAATTTTCTTATTACAATAAGTTTGTTGTATATTATTTATGTTTTGTTCCTGAATGTCAAATTTTTGAATGAATGTCATGGTGTTTTATAAGGATATCATGTTTCATGATAGGGTGATGTAGTTTTTTAATTAGAATGTTATAATTTTATAACTAGAGTGTCGTAATTTTACAACTAAGGTGTCGTAATTTTTTTCGGACTATATTAGAAATCTTATAATGCTTTGTCTTAACATTTTTTGAATGGGTATCGTAGGTTTCCAACTAGGGTATCGTAATTTTACAACTGAGGTGTCGCAATTTTTTTTTTTCGGGCTATATCAAAAATCTTATAATGCTTTGTCTCAACGTTTTCTGAATTAGTATCATAGATTTTCAACTAGCGTATCATAATTTTACAACTGACGTGTCGTAATGTTTTTTAGCCTATATTAGAAATCTTTCAAGAATGTCATAATTTTATAACTAAGGAATCGTAATTTTACAACTGGGGTGTCGTAAATTTTTTTGAGCTATATTAGAAATCTTCCAAGGATGTCATAATTTTATAACTAAGGTATCGTAATATTACAACTAGAGTATCATAATTTTTTTTGAACAATATTAGAAATCTTCTTGGGATGTTGTAAGGCTTTGCCTTAACGTTTTTTGAAAGGGTATCGTAATTTGATAACTAGGGTATCGTAATATTACAACTGAGATATTATAATTTTATTTTTTACCGATATCAGATACTTTGCCTTAACATTTTCTGAATATGTGTCATAATTTTATAATTAGGGTGTCGTAATTTTACAACTAGGGTATCGTAACTTTTTTTCGGCCGATATCAGAAGCCTTCTTGGGATGTCGTAATGCTTTCCTTAGCATTTTTTGAAAGTGTGTCATAATTTTATAACTAGGGTGTCATAATTTTACAACTGGGGTATCATAATTTTTTTTGGCCTATATCATATCTTGTTTCGGATGTCTTCCTTTATATCAAGTGGTATCTTAAATCTGTTATCCCTATAATTTACCTTGATGTCGAATACATGCTGCTATATATTTCTTTGGATAATATAAATTTATACAAGACTGTAGGGAAGTTCAACATTTTTTATCCTCTCCTATGTTAATTACATAAGCATCAAATTGGTCCAAAAGAGAATCGGAAGATGGTACAGTTCTTTCAATTATTTGTTCCTCAGAAGTCTGCCTCTTGCTTGAACTAGCTCTTATTTGATTTTGCATAGGAGGAGCGTCAACGAAAACCTTATCCATATTTTTCTTTGATCTCTTTGACTTCTTCTCGACTCTACTTTATTTTGTTTTCTCTTGGATGACCTTTTGTCTTAATTTGGTTAGGATCTTGAATTATAAGTTATGTACTTGCCTTAGCTAAATAATTAGCATGCAACTCTTTTGAATTATGGTATTAGATCATCAATCACTAAATTAAATACATCTTCGGACATGAAGGCTATCTTGCAAGTTTATCATCCGATGATGACTCATCAAAGCTTATCTACGATCAATAACATATCGCATTTGTGTTAGGATTTCATGACATAAAATAGGTTTTTGAAAACATAAAATAAGATATCTCAATTTAAATAATGTGACTACGTACCATGATTTTCATGTACTTTTATCATAAAATTTAGTGTTGCATTCGAAATTATCGAATTAGTATTTCATGTACTTGCACCATCTCTTCAAGAAGTACTTATCTAGTATACGAAATACGTTGCTTTTATAAAGAACCAATAAGGCATACATGCCTACACAGGTAACCCTTAAATTGAAAGGATCGACATTAACATTTGACATCCTTCAAAATTTTATTATATGAAATGACACAATCTTTTATAATCTTCTTCTTTATTTCATTAACTTCAATTCTTTCAAATGACTTTACGAATATACATCATAATTGTCAACTTTATTAATTAATTTAGCATTTGATGCAGCCATTTTAAGGATCTAATTCTAATTTTTTTGAATATATGCCTAAAAGATGAGGGTTGCGTTAGGTAGCTGACAGCCAACCTAAAACTCTATCAGATCCTTTAAAAATAAATCTACTAAGCAAAGTGGAGGAAGCAGATTCATGTAGCCAACCCCATGTAGTTGGGAAAAGGCTTAGATGAGTTGAGTTGAGTTTGGGTACATTTTTCTATTGCTTACCTCTCAAAAGATGAGGATGTCTTTAGGAAATTATTCGTTTGCAACATTATCTTCCTCATTTTCTATCTCATATCTTTTTTCCAAGGCATCTTCGCACTTATTGATAAATTTCTTGAGTATAGTCTTCGAATTTATAAACACATTAAAGAAGTGATTGATGCTCCACTCCTTTGTGAAGATGATATCCCCGTACATGTTATGACAAAAAAAAGTATTAAATATATAAAGTTTGTTAGAGTTTCACGAACATGAACATAAATCAATCCTAATGTCTTACAAACCTGCGAAAATATATCCTTAAAGTAAACTGAAACCCATTTATTCTAACATTCATAGGTCATTTAACCAATTTATAGCCTTGCATTCTTCATATTTCTCTATAAGATATGCTCACCTTTCCTCAAAAGACTGTATGGTAACTGAATCATATATCGCCTCATCAAAATCAACTATAAATTTAAAATTTGTAGTACAAATGTGGCTAATCTTTTCATGAATCTTCTTCAATATATGCCAAAGATAAAATTGATGTCATGCATTGGAAAAAGCCTCCCTAACAGCAGCCTCGATTGCCTTATCTTGGTCAGTTATGACGGCATTAGGTGCTTGACCAACATTTGCATCCAACTATGATTGAAAAATCCATTTATATATCTCAGTCCTTTTATCTGACAATAATGCACATTCAGGCAATGTGGACTATCCATGATAGTTGACCCGAAGAAATGGATAAAAGGATATTTGATATCTATTTGTTAAGTAGGTTAAGTTAAAGATCAGTACATCACCAAAGTAAGTGCATGCCAATCTTGATCTTGGATGGATCTAGAAGACAAACCTGAGATGTCCATTATCATTCCAATTTAAGGTATAAAAGAAATTTGCACTTTTTACTTGCAATTGTGTGAAATGAATTATCATTGACTCTGCATCTCCTTTCAACTGAGTCTGACGTTCGCGACATATGAAATTATGAGCACTTTTTCTGTGAAATCTAATTGTCTTATATCCCCTATCCTTCTTATCATGACAGAGTATATCGAGTTGTGGGAATATTCACGGCATGCAAATTGCCGATCTCTACCTTTTCTGGTGTGCTAATCCTCCTATAGGATGTAGATAACTAGTTGATGTTATGGACAGCATATAGTTATATTTTAAAAAAACCTCAACCAATATCCACTTACTACTTTTAGAATTTAATCTTGCTTTTATCGATGCCTTACAATCAATTTTGCCAGTAGCCCTAGGATTCATGGACCTCTCGGTTTTTCTAGATTTTTTTTTTGGCCTCCAATACGCAGGTGCTTGAAGTATATATTTTTATTGTAGTTAAACCTACTACACACTATTGTAATTCTAAACCAACTCTTTTTGCATATTCATTATAGAAATTATATATATCATATATTGAATTAAACTCCATTCTAATTTGAGGAACATCAAAATTATTCTTCGCATTCGGAGTGATAGGAGAAGGTGCACTCTTATGAACAATACTAGCAATACTGATCATGTTCGATTTCTTTCGGATATATAATTTTAACATCATCTGTAAAATATATGTACAAAGTCATAAACATTAATATCCATAGTTTTAGATGACATTTTATCTAGAGCATAATAATTATTGTGTAATCATAACATATCATAGGAATACATAGCACTTGTGAAAAAAAATTACGTTACCCCAGTTAAAAATTATGATACCTTAATTAAAAAACTATGATATCAATTCAGAAAACGTTAAGGTTTAATTCCAACCCCTAATACCTATAATATTTGTCATCTATGGTCTGAATAATGACTTCCAAAGTGTCATAACATGCCACGAAAGCTAGAAAGTTATAGTATAGGCCAAAAAAAATTATGACACCTCAGTTAAAATATTACGACACCCGAGTTAAAAAACTACGATACCCATTAGAAAACGTTAAGTTTATATTTTAACCCCTAATACCTGAAATACCTATCATCTATAGTCTGAATAGTGACTCCCAGAGTATCATAACATACAATGAAAACTAGAAAGTTAGTCGTATAGGCCCAAAAAAATTGTGACATCCTAGTTAAAAAACAACCCCTCAGTTAAAAAACTACGACATCCATTCAAAAAATGTTCCACATGTGCATGTGGCCAATAGCGCATGTGATGCACGTACTTCTGTGCTGAGAGCAGTGTAGGAGGACTTTTCCTTGTTGATATAGGCCGAAACATGACTATGACACCCTAGTTCAAAAAGTATGATACCCTAGTTAAAAGATTATGACATTCATGTAGAAAAAATGAAACTAAAGGTTTTGACCCCTCCTACCGGAATATCCATCACTTGTGGATTGAGTTATGACTCACATAATGTCATAACATGTCACGAATGCTACATGAGTATTATATGGTTTCCTAATGCATTAACTTTATCTAACTATCAAAACAAGTGATGTAATAAAAAAAACTATAAAAAGATACATAAACAATATTCCATGAAAGATTTTTTACTTCCTACTGGGGATAACATTTTCTTCTGAAGTTATTGAAAAAGTCTTCACTGGCTTATTCTAGCCTTAGACTAAGACTATTTCTTAAACCCAAAAATCTTAACACTTTTCAGAGCACTTTTTCTGAGCTAAAAAGAAGGTTATATCACCACTCGAAAATTGATTCCTTAAACTGGACTCTTAGAGCATATTTCAGAACGAGGAAGAATCTTGCTCAACCTTAGACTGATTCCTTATATCCGAAAGCCAAAGTCAGGAAGAATGCTTTAGAATTAGAAAGACTTTTCAATCAGCAAAATCCAAACAAGATGGTGGTAGAAGTAGGCTAAAGGAAAAGGGCATTTTGGTTTGCATATAAATTTTAAGAAAATGTGAACGAGTATTAATGCATGTCACTCTCAAAACTTAAGATTGTATCCGTGCTATCCTATTTCATTGCGTCAAGCCATATAAAATTTACGTGGATCAATAAGGTAGAGCGGTGTAGCCCATGTAGATTTTGCTGTACTGAAGGCAATGTACAAAGATTTTTCCTTGGGAACTGTAAGTGCATTTAAAAACGACTATAAAAGGAAAGTTCGTTCAAGGCCCACCATCGTCGGCCATTGCGTGAGTGAAAGGTCAAAAAGTCACCACGTTGCTTTCAAGGAGTGCAAAAATATAGTTTTATAATAATCTCAAATTAAATGCGTCAGTTGGTTCAGGATGTGCAATAGAAATCAAAAGCAAAGTTGGCTAAGAATGCAGTTCAGTAAGTCAGCAAGTCAATAATTACTGTTATAGTTAATTTTCTAGTTTGTTTGGTTTAAAAAATATTAAAGAATGAAAATATATATTAAAATAATAATAAATAAAAAGCTTATTCTGGACTCATCCCTTTGACACTCTCTCGTACTGGTGATGATAATACTTTAGTCCATGTACACCCAATTAAAGTAGAATGCATCTCCAAACTTTTCAATTATCTTTTTAGGCTCTTGCTAATGGTATCTATTGACGATATTTAAAGTCAACGTTATATATGCTTACATAAAGAATAAGTAGATCATTTTCTTTAAAAATTAAAATTCATATCCCATGAATTAGAAACTAATCCTTACTATTAAAGTACAAGGTTATTGAGATTAAAGCTAATCCTTATCACTAAAGGATGAAGTTTGTTAAAATAAAAAACTAAGCTCTAATATCATATATGTGTGCTAATATAAAAAAATAGAATAAAAAATAAAATCATTTATAAAAAGATAAAGGTAATTTCAATCGAGGATAAATTAAAGAAAGAACGACTTAAAATGATTTGGACATATACAACATAAACCTAAAGATTCATTTGTCTAGAAGAGTGATGTGATATATATAGAAAAAAAAAATAGAGGTAGATCAAAAATTATATGAGTTAAAGTGGTAAAAAAACTTAGAATTGTTGTATCTTACAAAAAAAAAAGACTCGGAATAAAGCTAAATGAAGAAAAAAGATTTATATAGCCGATCCCAACTAGTTTGGGATTAAGGCTTTGTTATAGTTATTGTTTTGTATGGCTATGATTTGATAGCGTTTAAACCATAAGGTAGTAATTTATATCTTATCTTTTTTTAAGGATAAAGCCAAAGTGCAATACAAATAGTTATTTGTAAAGACGTTGCTCTGTACTTTCAAAGGTTCTATAAGTGAAGATGCAATGTAGCTCAAGTTACAATATAATCATATTATATATAATTGAATTAAATCGTAACTAAAGTAATTGTTGCTGTGGAAATCCGCTCTCCAACTCGGGTGTAGTTCGACTCCAGATCTAGATGTTGATCTCTCGTTCAGACGAAACCTGTAAGATAGTCCTTACGCAAAGAGTGTCTGGGGTGGCCCTCTGCAGAAGACCTTTTCGACGCTTAAGTCAGTGAAAATTCACAGCAAGCATATGTAAGGAGAAAGCTCTCGCAGAAAGACCCTCAAGAAATTGGCCTTTCGAGAGCCCAGAGCTCTGCTTGAGCTTTATGAAATTTTTAGTTAGAGTATCAGTGAAAGCATACCTGAAGAGCTTTAAGACCAGGGTATTTAGATCACCTGATTCCTTGGATGTGTCATAGGGGGTCCAAAACTGTTCAGATTCGAATCAGATTCGAATCAAGTTTGTTATGAGACCGATAGTATCAGTATCTAGTTAGTTAGAGAATCAACGGCTAGAGGAGTTGATTAATGCTTTGAGATTTTGTCGAAGCATTTGAATGCCTCGGTCTGATCGAGGCATAAGATTTGGTCGAGGCATATAATATTCCAGCACCGTCGAGTATATGAGGATAGAATGCTTCGGCTCCGCCGAAGCATACGAATATCTCGATCCAGCTAAGATAAAAGGATAGCTCGGGCCCACTGAGGCATAAGAATGATTTGGAACAACTCAGTCCGAGGATGGTTCGGCTCTGTGGTTTTCTAGATGTGACAGCTGGTTGATCGAATATCAAGAGTAGTCTTGACCCTTTTTGTCATGTGTGCGAATGTTGGCGCGATGATAATTTTACCCCTCATCATAACCCCCCACTCCCTAGTCCGAGGCGTAGGCTCGGGCGTAGGGAGTAGAATTTTGGATGGCTTTATCTGATTGGAAAAATTCGAACATGTGGGGGGTGCTTTGAGGCCCTCATAAATGTCAGGCCGTCGCTCCATCATTTCTTCTCGCCGCACGAGGAGGAAAACCTCTCACCTTCTGCTACTCACGTGGGCGAAATGGCGTGTGGCAAGTCCAAGATTTGGCAGTGCATGGGGACTTTCATCTTGTTAAAATGGTTTATATAGAAGCGAGATGCGAGCGGTAGATTACCTTATGTTGCTCTTCTTCTTTGTTTTCTTCCTTCAAAAATCCTTATCTTAGAATCAGACATGGCCGACGCTTCTTCTTTTGATCTCGGAGACAAGTGATGCCCCATCGATTCGGCCTCGACTATGACAGCTGCAGATCTGGAAAGGATCTGTCGAGAATACTGGTTGACCAGTGACATTCAGATGCGAGTTCCCGGTCTCGGACAGAGGGTGCTTGATCAGTTGGAGTCGGGGGTATTCTTTATGAAGAAAGCTTCAAGGTGGGGCTTTGTTTTCCCCTTAACCTGCTGGTGAGCGATATAATGAAATATTATGGTGTTTATCCAACGATGATTACGCCGAATAGTTGGCGTTATATCATTGGGTTCATTTCTTTGTGTTTGTTCATGGGAATCACGGCGACGGTTCCTCTGTTCCAGGCTTACCATAGCCTCACATCCTCCAAAGATTCTTCTTGGTACTACATCGGACCTTGGAAGAATTTTAAGAGGATTTCGAAGGTTTCGAAGGTACCTTACCCTGAAGGGGAGGGCTCCATGAGCCAGCAAAGGTTGAAAGAGGCTTCTTCGAGGATCGGGCGGCAATGCTTGCAGCGAGTGTCGCTCCACCTCCAGCAGAGACTCTCCCTTGTGGGATTCAAAGGGGAAGAAGGGGGAGGAAGAGGTCTACCGGGCGGAGCAGAGACTCCCACGACAAGGATGGAAGAGCCGAGGCCTCTTCGCAGGGTCGAGGAGGAAGGAGGGGAAAGAAGAGACCCTCTGGGCGAAACAGAGGCTCCCTTGATGAGGACGGAAGAGCCAGGGCCCTCAGGGGTATCGGCAAGCGTTGAAGAAGAAATAAGTAGTTTTAGTTATCTTCTTGACCCTTTGGCTCGGGGCAACCTTTTCAGTATTTTTTGTGAGGGAGAAAATGCCGTCTACCCTGAAGGGGGAGAGAGCAGCCGCTGGGAGATTTTCGTTTCCATCGAGGGATTCAAATTGCCCTCTGACTTGGAAGGCTGCGCGTTGGTCCCTGATTCATACATTCTAAGGGATATGAACACTTCTTGTGTTCGAGTGAGTTCTCTTCCCTTTTACGTCTTCTCAAGTGCTCTGCTTGTTTTACCGAACCTAACCATTTGGTTCGACTACAGCCGATTCTTCTTCAGCGAGAACTTTTTAGGCATCTGTCCATGGTCCAGGAATGCAACAGGCGGATCTCACGTGAGGTTAAGGCACTTCGTGCCAAGACAAGCTCAGTCAATCAACATTCAGAGGAGTTGGCTAAAGTGCGAGCCGAGCTTGATGAGGCCAAGTGGTCGGGTGAGGATGCCCGATCTGAGGCATTACGGCTTTGGGCGGAGGTGGCCGAGCTTGGGGAGGCTTGAAAGATGGCCGATGAAGCCCGATCAAAATTGTCGAAGTTCCAAGGAGAAGCTCAGAGGGAGGTTGACCTCCTTAATAATAGAGCCGTTGAAGAAAGATCTCGTTTTGAAGCTCGGCTCAAGTCATGTCAAAAGCAGGTTTGACCTTACGACGAGCTGTGTCAGGCGTAATCCAATGGCTCTAGGGACAGGATGGACTTTGAACATGCCTGGAAGGACATGGCAGATGCAGAAAAGAGAGGGAGAAGGCTCGGAAGAGAGCTAAGAAGGCAGAAGCCGAGGCTGCTTGCCAAGCCAAAGAGGTATGTTCTCTTGCTATTTTTGTACCATGGTCCATCTATTTCTCGTAGTCAAAACCGATCTGATCATTTGCTTTGTTCGTCATTTTCATTTTCATTTTCATCTCAGCTAGATAAAGCCAAAGCCGAGGCGGCTGATCAAATAACGGCTCTAAATAAGGATTTAACCTCGAGCCAAGAGAAGTACTCTGAGTTAGAGCATCGGGTATCCGAGGTGGATAATGAGATTGCTTTGACAATCAAAAAATATAAGAGCTCGGAAGAATTCGCTCGTGGGCAGATTCAATTTTCAAAGGAGGCATATAAAGTCGGGGCAAGCGAGGTCCAGGCGAGGGTAATTCAGGAGTAACCGAACATCAACCTCTCGTTTCTAGAGGATGAGGGTATTATTTCCCATCGCCAACAGCTAAAGCAATGGCGGCGACCTCTTCATTCGATGATGGCAATGATGACGAGGATGTCCCCGGCATTGATTTTGAAGTAGTCCTAGTAGGAGATCCGACAGAGGCTCCTGTAGAAATCATCAGAGGATCGGAGACTTCGAGACCTGATGTCGAGGAAGCCGGGGTCTCACAAACATTCACCGAGGAGGATCCATCCTTAGGGCCTAGTGATAGGATTTAGAGATTCGTCCTCCTGTATTTTTACTTTATTTTTGTAACATGGGTGACATTATGATATAAATGAATCACCTTGTTTTCCTTTCTGTGTTTCATTGTTTTGCTGTTTGCGTTTTAAATGGATTTTTAACCCATCCACGCCTTGCTGAAGTTCAGCCTTCTACAGAGCTAAATGAATAGTCTCGTTTCTCGTCGAGATCACTTTGACTGAATTTGCTAAAAATACAAATAGCCTATTTTTGTCGGGGCATAAGGAATAGTTCGGCTTTGCCAAGGTAGGAGGAATAGTTTGGCTTTGCCGAGGTAGAGGCAATAACTTGGTTTCGTAAAAAATAAAGAGAGCTATTTGACTTAGTCGAAGCACAGAACATGGCTTAGGTTGGCTGAGGTATACCTTATCTCTTTTAGGACATTTATTTTCATTTAATGCCTTGTCCTTTCTGATGTGAGTTCGCTTTTCATATATATCAAGCACTTGATCGCTATTGGACCGCGTTATTTTTCATGGAGGATTCCCTACGCCTATTCGTATTCCGAAGATTTGCAAACAGTTTTTAAGACTCTTGATTTGAGATCGGAAGGAAATATTTGCCCTTTCATTACGGTATGGGGAATACATCCTACGCATCTGGAGATGCATCAAGTTTTGCCATGGCACCACATGGCTCTGAGCACGGTGTGATTGTGGCGTTTAGAATTCCAGAGTCCCCCATTATTAATGGTTGTTCCCGGTTTGTTGCCTATAAAAAGGGAGGGGCAGAAGGTGTCCAAGCACACTTGAAAGAAGGCTTTCTTGCTTTGTGAATTTGAAAGAAACTTTCATGGCTTCTTTCTTATTGAGATCGAGGGTGGTGAGGTCGAATTTTCTTTTTGAGATTTGGCCTGACCTCGATAGATTTGGCTTGACCTCGATAGTTGGGGCGATAAAGAAATTGCTGAAGAGCAAGTAACCCTCAGAGAAGGAGTTTCGGAGGTCATACAGAGAGCGCATAGGGATGGATACATGGGTCATACGGGGAGCACACGCATGTGCTCTTTGTATGGCTCCTTTCACTTGCCATGGGGCCCTACAAACAACTGAAAATGCAATCTTTTAGGGGCCCCTATCTTCCACGAGCTTTCCTTCATCCTTAGTCCATCTCGGATGAACGACATGTTGGATCCCTTAGTTTATCCGTCCGAGGGTCCATCACCTGGCTTCTAATAAGGAAGAAGGTAAGCAGCACTGGGCCGCTGTCTTTGTTCTCGAGCATTGACTAGCAACTTAGTGAACTCAATAGAATTGTCTGATTTCTCTGATTTCTTGGATCGAAAGCGAAGCAACGTTATTGATCGAAACTGTTCATCCAAGCTTTTTAACTTATTTTCTTTTATTTCCTGTGCTGTAATGCACTTGTAACGCCTCTCAAGAGTTGTAATTTTTATAAGCAATAAAGAAAGGTTTCTCTTTTACCTCTATCTTTTTGCTATTTTGTTTCTTTCATATCAAGCATTAATTTTTTTGCTGATGTATTCGTGTCGTCCCAACATAAGAATCATTTGTATGGTCTGAATTAGACGAGATGTAGGATGGAAACCCAGAGTCTTTGAAACATAGGAATATCTAGCGGGGTATCCTTTGCGGTATAGAAAGAAAGTGGAACAAACATTTAATGTTCCCAGACTCCGCCTTTCAAATGACGGTGCCAGTCCAAAATTGTTAGTAACGTTTTAAGCACTTTGATTTGGTTAGGCATTTTAGCGATCTGGTTTCACTTATTCCTTTGCGAGAGGGTATTTACCTCTGCTTAGATTAGAGGAAGGCCTGGGCGGCCTTGCCAATTCTTAATATGTACTCGGTCATGCCAAAAGATAGAATAGGTCTTACCTTATTTTGGTGAGGTAAGAAACGACTTGTTCAAATTTATCGAAGCACAAGGAAAAGTTGTTTAACCTTGTTGAAGCTTAGTAAGGCAGTTTGGCCACGCTAAAATGTTGGAAGAATCAATTGGTCTTGCTGATACTTTAAAAGAATCACTCGGTCGCACCGAGGCTTGAGAGATTATAGTTTACTTGGCACTGCCAAGGTATGGAGAGATCACTCGGCCCTATTGAGGCTTGAGAGAATCACTCAATCATGCCAAGGTTTAAGAGAATCACTCGATCGTGCGAAGGCTTGAGAGATTATATTTTACTTGGCGCTGCTAAGGTATGGAGAGATCACTCAGCCCTGCCGAGGCTTGAGAGAATATATTTTACTTAGCGCTGCTAAGGTACGGAGAGATCACTTGGCCCTGCCGAGTCTTGAGAGAATCACTCGATCATGCCGAGGCTTGAGAGATTATATTTACTTGGTGCTGCCAAGGTATGGAGAGATCACTCGGCCCTGCCGAGGCTTGAGAGAATCACTTGGTCATGTTGAGGCTTGAGAGATTATATTTTACTTGCGCTGCTAAGGTACGAAGAGATCACTCGGCCCTACCGAGGCTTGAGAGAATCACTCGGTCATGCCGAGGCTTGAGAGATTATATTTTACTTGGCACTGTCAAGGTACGAAGAGATCACTTGGCCCTGCCGAGGCTTGAGAGAATATATTTTACTTGGCGCTGCCAAGGTACGGAGAGATCACTCGGCCCTGTCGAGGCTTGAGAGAATTACTTGGTCATGCCGAGGCTTGAGAGATTATATTTTACTTGGTGCTGCTAAGGTACGGGTAGATCACTCGGTCTTGCCAAGGCTTGATAGAATCACTCGGTCATGCCGAGGCTTGAGAGATTATTGAGCAAAATCTACTTCTCATTACAGTCTTTGGGAAAAACAATTGGAACAAGAACATTGCAGATTTTGAAAATAAAATTTTATTGCTATAAATAGAGTGAGTTTAGTGAAGATGTACTTCATTGGTGATATATGAAGATTATCCGAGCTCCATGTCCTGGGGATAGATTTTCCATTCAGACTCTGAAGTTTGTAAGTGTCGGGCCTGATCACCTCGGTAACTTGATATGGGCCCTCCCAATTTGGAAACAATTTTCCTTATTCCAATGGCTTTGAAATAGATGCCTTTCGAAGTACTAAGTCGTTGGGAAGAAAGGATTTTCCTTTTACCCTGGTGGAATGGTAATGGGCTACCCTCTGTTGATAAGCTACCATTCAGATCCGGGCCTTCTCCCTGATTTCTTCTATCAGATCAAGATTGGTTTGGAGTTGCTCGTCATTAGATTCCTCCGAATAACTCTCCATCCGAGGGGAGGGGTCCGATCTCCACAAGAATGATAGCTTCCATACCAAAAGCCATTCTGAATGGAGTCTGGCCCGTGGGGATCCTCTCAGTGGTTCGATAAGCCCACAGCAACGTGATGAAGCTCCTTCGCCCATCTGCCTCGCGCTCTGTTGAGCCGGGCCTTAATTCCTTGCAGAAGAGTCTGGTTGGTTACCTCGGCCTCTCCATTGACTTGAGGATGCCCAACCGAAGTAAGATGATGAACGATGCCGTGATCATCGCAGAACTCTTGGAATTTAGGATTGTCAAACTGTCTTCCATTATCGGTGATGATGGTGTGCGGAAGGCCGAACTAACAAATGATAGATTTCCATACAAAGTCCCTGATCTGAGCCTTAGTTATCTGAGCGACTGCCTCGGCCTCGATCCATTTGGTGAAATAGTCGATTGCTATAAACTGTCTCTGTCTCGTGGCAAGGGGAAAAGGACCAAGAATGTCCCCACTTGGCAAAGGACCAAGTAGATGATACAGGCGTTAGGTAGGCGAAGGGGAGCCTTTAAACATTTGAATGTCGTTGGCATGAATCACAAGCTCGGATAAGGTCATCAGCATCTCTTTGCATAGTGGACCAATAATACCTTGGCGTAGTACTTTGTGACATAGAGCTCGACCGCCGAGATGATTACTACAAATGCCCTCATAAACCTCTTGAAGAGCATAATCAGCCTCTGACGGGCGAAGGCATTTAAGTAACAGCATAAAGAAGGATCGCTTATACAGTCGATCATCAAGCAGGACATAGCGAGATGATCGCATCTTTAGTTTCCTTGCTTCCTTTCTATCAACAGGGAGTAGCCCTTCTTTGAGATACTTGAGCATAGGGTCTAACCAGGATGGTTCAACATCAATCTGCATTATTCGATCAGCATCAGCAATGCTGGATTTTTTCAGGACTTCCAAGTGGAACTTCCGCTCAAGATCCATTGAGTCCGTGGTCGCCAGGCGGGATAAAAGATCGGCACGCGCATTCTCAGCCCTTGGGATCTGAATAACTTTAAATTTAGCAAAGCAGGAGGATAGATCGTGCACCTTTTGAAGATACCGAATCATGTTTGGCTCCCAAGCTTCAAACTCTCCCACACCTGGCTAGCTACCAACTGAGAGTTGATGTAGGCATTCAGTTTTTCAACTTTGAGCTCATGGGCGATGCGAAGTCCAGCGAGCAGAGCTTCATACTCTGCTTCATTGTTAGAGGCTGGGAATAAGAAACAGATGCCATACTCGAAGGTTGTCCCCTTCAGGCTAGTGAGGACCAAGCCAGCACCAGAACCGCTTGCACTGGAGGATCCGTCAGCATGGAGCAACCATAGAGCGCTGGGCCTTGGTTGCTCAGGAGTGTCCGGAGTGGAACCATCTTCAGCTATGGTGCATTCAAGAAGAAAATCTAGGACTTATGCCTTAATGGTCGGATGAGGCTGATATTGGATATCATGCTCACTTAATTCAACAGCCCATTTGGCCATTCTTCCCGATGCCTCTGAACGATGGATAATTGATTTGATAGGTTGGCCAGTTAAAACCATCACAGTGTGTGCTTGAAAATTTGGCCATTCTTCCCGATGCCTCTGAACGATGGATAATTGATTTGATAGGTTGGTCAGTTAAAACCATCACAGTGTGTGCTTGAAAATATGATTGCAACTTTCGGACTGATGTTATCAGAGCCAACACAATCTTCTCAATTCGAGTATACCTCGTCTCAACGTCTCAGAGCAATTTACTAACATAATGAATTGGCTTTTGAATTTTGTTTTCCTCTCTGACCAACATAGAGCTGACAACACCCTCAGAGACTGCTAGATATAAATACAACATTTCTTCCGGCCTCGGGTTACTGAGGAGAGGTGGTGAGCCAAGGTATTTTTTAAGATCTTCGAAAGATTTTCTGGCAGTCCGAGGTCCATTGGAAGTTCTTGGCCGATCGAAGCACTTTGAAAAAATGCAAACACCTCTCGGTCGACCGAGCAACAAAATGATTGAGGGCCACTATCCTCAAGTAAGATGTTGCACTTCTTTGATCAACCCTGAAGGTACCATTTGTTGGAGGACTTGGATTTTTTATGGATTCGCCTCAATACCTCATTGAGAGACCATGAAACCCAAGAACTTTCCAGAGTTAACCCCGAAAGAACATTTGGTTGGGTTAAGCTTCATCTGATACCTTTGGAGTGTTGCAAAACTTTCTGTGAGGTCTTTAATATGCTAGGATGCCTCTCTGCTCTTTACTAGCATATCATCATGTACACCTCTATGTTTCGACTGATTTGCTCTTTGAAAACTTTATTGACTAGCCTTTGGTAGGTTGTGCCTGCATTTTTTAAACCAAAGGGCATTACTCGGTAGCAATAAATACCTCGGTCGGTGATGAAGGCAATCTTTTTCTCATCCTTGGGCACCATCCGAATCTGATTGTAGCCCAAATAAATGTCCATGAAAGTCAGCATCTGATGGCCCAAGGTTGAATCCACAAGTTGATCAATCCAGGGGAGAGGAAAGCTGTCATTCGGGCAAGCCTTGTTGAGATCAGTGAAGTCGATGGAGATCCTCTATTTGTCATTTGATTTCTTCACCATAACAACATTCGTCAGTCAGTCGGGATAGTTTACTTTCCGGATAAAGTTGGCTTTAATGAGCTTGTCTACTTCTTCCTCGATAGCCTTTTGACGCTTAGGGGCAAAGCTTCTTTTCTTCTGCTTGATTGGCCGAAACGCCTCGTCCACGTTGAGGTGGTGGACCAAAAACATTCGGGTTGATTTTAGGCATATCCGAAGAGGACTAGGCAAAACATTGGCATTCCTTCGAAGGAACTCGATCAAATCTTGCCGAGGCTTTCCCTTCAGCTGTGACCCAACCCTTATGGTTCGGTCAGGCCGAGCTTCATCGAGTAGTACCTCTTTCAACTCCTCGGCTAGCTCTCCTTGCTGCTCGAAAAAGTCACCCCAGCATCCAGCCCATCTACTTCGGGCTTCTTGGACTGAAGGTCAGCAACAAAGCAGTGCCAAGCCATAATTTGATTTCCTCGGACAACCCCACTCCCATTCGATGGGAAATTTTATGGCGAGATGAGCAATGGAAATGATAGCTTTGAGGGATATTTGTCTTGGCCTGCCGAGGATGGCATCGTAAGGGGACCGAAGCTTGATCATAAGAAAATCCATAGTGTAGTGGCTACACTGGGCCAAGTGCCTACTCGGACTGTCAAGGTGATAACTCCCTTGGGGACTATGGCGTCGCCGTAAACCCACTAGAATGGATTCTATGGCCCGGAGGCTTTATATCCGCAATTTCAATCTTACAAAGGCATCAAAATACAAAACATTAACAGAACTTCCACTATCAATCAAAATGTGGTGTATATCATAGCCGTTCATATTTAGGGATACAACTAAGGCATTATTATGGGGGTACTGTACCTCCCAAGATCCTCATCAGAAAAAGAAAGCTCGTCAATCCGAGTCCTCTTTGGTGGATTTTCTTCCTTGCCCAGCCAGGACGACGAAGAGCTGACCGCCGCATCATATTAACATTGCCAATGATCGGGTGATTTGACAGAGGAAGTTGGCGAGGCTCGGGCTGGCAATCTCCTCCATTGTTCGGTTCGGGGGCCCTCCTGAATTGATCTAGCCTGCCCCATCGGATGAGTTGCTCGATCTCGTTCCAGAGCTGCCAGCATTCCTCGGTGTCATGCCCATGGTCTTGGTGGAAGCAATAGTACTTGGTCATATCCCTTCGAGCCATATTGCCTCAGAGAGGAGGAGGCCAAAGAATTTGGTGCTCAATTTCCATCAAGATTTGTGCCCTTAGCATGGTAAGGGGGGTGTACTGGTCGAACCTTCGAGCTGTGCTCCGGGTTCAATCTCGAGGTGGCGGTGGAGGAGCTCTTTGGCGACAAGGTGGGCTTGCATGGCGGATGGATCGATGCTTTTCCAAACCTTTCGCCTCCTTCTTCTTTGACTATTCCGCTCGGGCCGATCTCCGTGACTCCTCAACCCTAGCATACTTATCTGCCAAGGCCATCATATCGGAGAGGCTTTTCGGGTAATTGACTTCCAAAGCTAAGTAGAAGTCGCCTTCCTTCAACACTCCTCCCACCAGAGCAGACATGGCCACCTCATGATTGATGTGATCGACCTCCAACAGGCCTTGTTGAAGTGGCTAAGCCAAGATAATTCTTCAAGGATTCCCCCTCCCACTGCTTGACCTCAGAGAGGGAATCAAATCTTCGTCAATGGTGATGGCTGCTGAGGAACTGGCTGATGAATAAGTGGCTCAGCTCATCGAAAGAATCAATGGAACCTAGCTTCAGCCTGTTAAACTAGGTTCTAGCAGATCCTCTAAGAGTGGAGGGGAAGGCTCGGTACAGGATCACATCTGATGCTCCATGGAATATCATGATGGATCTGAAACTGCTCAGGTGGTCGTCAGGATCGGTAGATCCATGATACGGCTCGATGGTGGGGAGCTTGATATGAGGAGGGATCACTTTTTGCATAATCTCCTCAGGAAAGGGATGTCCTGCTTCACCTTTGGCTAGGATGGAGGGGCTTTCCTAGCGGCGTCCATCTTTTGATGCCATTCCCGATGCATCCCTGCATCTGCTGCCTGATCCCTTCATCTAGAGTGGTCGGATTGATCGGTCGATGGGATGATGATAGTGGTGTCGAATCTTGGGAAGACATCGGAGAAAAAGTATGAGCTCGTTGAGACCTAGGCGGGCTCTTCCCTCTAGCCCGCTGTGGCACCGGTTCGGCCCTCGTGAGTCGATGAGAATGACCCGCACCTCGGGTGGATTGGAAGAAGAAATCGCCGGCAGGGCAGGGCGGCGACCTTCTCATGGAGTTGCGGAGCAGGGATGGCTGGGCGAAAGCTCCATGGAGCCCATGGACCAGCTGGGTCAGAGCCTGGACCTGCTGAACCAGCATAGCAAACTGGTCCTGCATCACTGCAGTTACTGGTGGTGAAGGAGTCTCGGATGGCGTGGCAGCGGAGGAGCTACACTATTGATTGGATCAAGCCTTTGAGAGGCGATCTGATCCTGAGCATCAAAAGTGGCTCTCTTCCGATTGGCCATTAGAGGATTCTTCTTCCGAACTGGAACCTTGTCTCCTGGATTACAAGTTTACGGGACTTAAGGCCCTTCCTCTAGCGCCAATCTATTGCTGCGGATATCCGCTCTCTAACTCGGGTGCAGTTCAACTCTGGATCTGGGCGCTGATCTCTCATCCGGGTGAAACCTGCAAGATAGTCCTCATGCAGAGAGCATCTGGGTGGCCCTCTACGAAAGACTCTCCGATGCCCAAGTCAGTGAAAATTCACTGTAAGCAGATGTGAGCAGAAAGCTCTCGTAGAAGAGTCCCTCAAGAAATTGGCCTTCCGAGAGCCTAGAGCTCTGCTTGAGCTTTAATGGAATTTTCAGTTAGAGTGTCAGTGAAAGCATACCTGAAGAGCTTTAAGACCAGGTATTTATAGGCGATCATCGGATTCCTTGGATGCGTCATAAGGGGTCCAAAATCGTTCAGATTCGAATCAAGTTTGTTATGAGACTTGTAGTATCAGTATCTAGTTAGTTAGAGAATCGACGGCTAGAGGAGTTGATTGATGCTTTGAGATGAGGTGATTTTATAGGTTCGAGGCCATTTCCAATTTCACTAGCATAATTTTCCGCTTGAGATCGTTGGGGGCTTATACGGCTGGAATCTTGTTGAACTACTATGAATTTGAATTCTCCTGCACTTGGTTCCGCAGAGGTTCAGGAGCCCCTCGACCTAGCTGGGGCATAAGAATAGCTCGGTTTTACCAAAGCATTTGAATGCCTCGATCTGGCCGAGGCATAATATTTCAGCACCATCGAGTATATGAGGATAAAATGCTTTGGCTCCATTGAAGCATACTGTTGACCCAATTATTGATTTTGATGATTAATAAAAGACATAGTATATTTACTATGTTTTTGATAGATTTAATAAGTGTTTCAGGGATTAAAAATGTTTAATCAATCAAAAGGAATAAAGAAATAAGTTTTGAATCAAAATGTTAAAAGAATTTTTCAAAGTTCAGAGCTTGGAGTCAACACCCAAATAGTCAGGAGCTGACCCCAAGGCGTATCAGAAGATTTCTGGATTTTTGGCACGGTCCGGAGTCGACACCCAGAGTTTGGAGCCGACTCCAACCTGAGATACAGAGAAGGGCATTCTATTTCAGTTTTCGGAGCCGACACCTAGAATTCGGGAGCGACACTTGAGAGTTCGGGAGCCGACACCTGAGTTTCTGGAGCCGACTCTAACCTGAGAACAGAGAGCGTGTTTTATGAACATTTCTGAGCCGACACTTTTGGATTGCGGAGCCGACTCCCGAAAGCGATGAGCCGACACTTAACTTTCTCGGAGCTGACTCCTCAACAACACTTTTATTTGCTATTTTTGGATACCCGATTTGGAGCCGACACCTGAAAAGTTGGAGCCAACTTCAACCTGTCAGGAACTGATTTTTATTTGTCAGAACGGACTCCAACGGTAAGATTGTTTTTACCTAACCTCTAATTGCTATTTTTCTTTGTATGTAGAAAGATCCAAGCATTTCACAACGGCTATATTTCCTACCTAAACTTGGATTAAGATATATAAAGGGGGAAACCGTCCGTTTGAAAAAAAAAAAAGAGAAGAAAAATAGAGAAAATAGATTGAAAAATCGAAAAATTTTGAGGAAGAAATCAAAGAGAGAGATTCAAAGCTCAAATCCAACAACCCCAGAAAGTTCAAAGAGAAATCCACAAGCTTCTCAAGTTCAAATCAAGGAGATTTTCATCGTTAGAAGAAAGAAAGCAAAAGCTCCAAATCCTCAACTTTTCAACTGCAAATTTCAGTAAAGAATCTAAGCTGAGGCCTTGATTCAATCTTTCAAAGGAGAAGAGGAAAAGAAGAAAGAAGAAAAGCATATATTCAAAGAGCTTCAAACATGCTTTTCTTATCCTTGTTTATTTTATTATTTATTTGCTCATTTGAGGAGCTGTTGTGTATTCAAAATTTATTTTTTATTATTGTTTGCTAGTTTAATCGGGGGATTGAATTAGTGGAGGTAGTATACCTCGGTACAAGCTAAGGATAGCTTGTGGTTGGGTTGTGTGCTGGTGAGCCCGGAAAACCAGCTGGGTTCGTTGTGATCCCGAGGGAAACAACAAGTTTTGAGTTGTGAGCTTGTAAAACAACTCGACTGTAATCAAGTGGATTATAGTGTGGTCCCAAGTGATACTTAGGAGTGGACGTAGGTGCTAGATACACCGAACCACTATAAAACCTTGTGTTTGCCGTGCCTTGTCTTTCTATCTTTCTCTATTTCTTCATTTGTGTTTTGCATTTATCTTGCACTCAATCTAATTTGTTCCACAGTACATAGTTTTTAAAGAGTTAAATTTTTAAAGAACCCAATTCACCCCCCCTCTTGGGTTGCCATCTGGGCCAACAATTGGTATCAGACTTGTGCTCATTTCTTGTTTGATCCAACGATCAAGAGTTAAAGATCCAAATGGCAGCTCAAGCTGGATCTTCATTTGCTGAAGGTCATTCTACCAATAGACCTCCTTTATTTAATGGTTCTAATTATTCTTATTGAAAGCTAGAATGAGAATTTTTATTCAAGCTTTAGATTATGAGCTTTGGAGTGTAATCACTAATGGACCTAGCACACCCACACACATAGTAGATGGTTCAATAGTTCCTAAACCCGAAAGGGATTGGAATGAAAATGATAGGAAAATGGCTCAGCTTAATGCAAAAGCCATGAATGTTTTATATTGTGCTTTAGATGCTAATGAGTTTAATAGAATTTCTACATGTATTTCCGCAAAAAAATTTGGGATAGACTAGAAGTTACCCATGAGGATACTAATCAAGTTAAAGAATAAAATTAATATCTTAGTGCACAAATATGAATTGTTTAGCATGGAACAAAATGAAACTATCACATGCATGTACACTAGATTTACTGATATTGTAAACGGTTAAAAAGTCTTGGCAAGACCTATACTAACTCTGAATTGGTTCGTAAAATTCTTAGGTCTCTTCCAAGGACATGGGAAGCAAAGGTGACTGCAATCCAAGAAACCAAGGACCTCAACACCTTACCTTTGGAGGAGCTACTTCGGATCACTAATGACTCATGAGTTGACCATGAAACAACATATAGAGGAAGACGTCAAGAAGAAGAAAACAATTGCCCTCAAAGCTGCAGAAATTGAGAAGAGCAGCAGTGACGAGGAAGATGATGATGATGAGACTGCACTCCTTGCTAAGAAATTCAAAAGATTTATGCAAAGAAGGAGACCCTTCCACAAGAAAAAATTTGGAACAAAGGTGGAAGGTGAAAAAGAAAAAGAAAAGGACAAGGATAAAGAGAAAGACCCCCTCATATGTTATGAATGCAAGAAACCGGGCACTTTAGATATGATTGTCCTCAATTGAAAAAGGGATACAAGAAAAAAAAAAGGCATATGTTGCAACATGGAGCGACAGCGAAGAATCCTCTTCCGAGGGAGAACAAAAGGAAGTTGCAAACATTTGCTTTATGGCAAAAGAAGATGAGTATGTACCGAAACTCATGACTTTACCTTTGATGAATTGTTTGATGCATTTAATGAATTAGTTAGTGATTTTAAAATTTGAAAAAGAAA
>UESW01004399.1:364127-442071 GCA_900491605.1 Calamus simplicifolius | reverse complement strand
AAAATGAGTTTAAATTACAAGCAGCTCCTTTTGAGCAGATATTTTCAAAATAGAAATTGAGTTTAGAAAAGCCTGAATATTTAGAGCTTGAGAGCTGGCTTGGCTTCTTGGTTTCCTTCCTTCAACTCCTCTTGTTGTTGAATCAGGCCTCAGCACCGATTCTTCACGGATTTGAGCTTTGGAGTTGGGTTGAAGCTTTTTCTCCCTTTTTCTTGAATGTGGAAGATCTTTGATTTGCTCTTGAAAGCTTTGGGATCTCCTCTTGAATCTTTTGTAGAATGTAGCTCTGGAGTGCACGAATCTCACTCTGGATTTCACTCCTTTTGAACTCTTCCTTGAATCAAACGATTTTTCTAATAACACTCTGTTTTTCCTCTTTTGGATTTTTGAATTTCTCACTGAATCATTTTCCTCTCCTTTTTGAACAATAGACTTCCCTTTTTATAGATTTCTTTTACACCTCTTTTGGAAAAAACTATCCGTTGGAGTGTACCTTCTATCAAAATATATCCGTTAGAAATGAGTAAAAATAGAAAAGTTACCGTTAGAGCTGATCTGGCAACTTCGTTTTTCATTCCAGGTGGGTTGGAGTCGACTCTAACTTTTCTGGAGTCGGCTCTAGCTCGAGGCGTTTCAAACTGACTTTTCCGGAGTCGTCTCTGGCTTTTCTGGGGTCGACAAGATGCTTTTCCGGAGTCGACTCTAACTTACCCGGAGTCGACTCTAGGTTGGAGCCAGAAAAAATCGACTTTCTGCTCCGTCTGTGAGAGTCGACTCTCATAGTCTCGGAGTCGACTCTAATGGCCATGCCAGTTCCGGAGTCGGCTCTGTGATTCTCGGAGTCGACTCTAATGTCTGCATTTCTTACCTAGACATTAGATTCGATCCAGAACACATTGTAACACTTGATTTTGATCTTTCAAAAGTCTTATTGGCTGAAACACTAAATCAAAATCATTAGAGCCTTCAAAAATTATACTCACATAGTTTGTTAATCATCAAAATCATCAATTGGGTCAACATTTATAAATGAGGAAGTTTTTGTGGAACAACCACCTGGTTTGAAGATCATGAATTTTCAAATCATGTTTTTAAATTACACAAAGCACTATATGGTTTAAAACAAACACCTAGAGCTTGGTATGATAGGCTAAGCAATTTCTAATTGAAAAATGGTTTTTCTAGAGGAAATGTAGATAAAACCCTATTTTGAAAAGGAAAGACAAAGACTTATTGGTAGTACAATATATGTAGACGATATTGTATTCGGTGCTACTAACAATCTTTTGTGTCAAGAATTTGCTAAGCTAATGCAGGGTGAATTCGAGATGAGCATGATGGGAGAACTCAACTTCTTCCTAGGACTTCAAATCAAGCAAAGCAAAGAGGGATTTTCATCAACCAAACAAAGTACACAAAGGAAATTCTCAAGAAGTTTGGAATGGAATCAATCAAACCCCTTGGAACCCCTTTGAGTCCTTCATGCAAATTGGATAAAGATGAAGACGGTAAGAAAGTTGATCAAAAATACTATAGAGGTATGATCGGATCTCTACTTTACTTAACTGCAAGTAGACCTGATATCATGTTTGTTGTTTGCTTATGTGCTAGATTTCAATCAGAACATAAAGAATCTCACTTATTTGCTGTAAAAAGAATACTAAGATATCTAAGTAGAACCAAAATGTAGGATTATGGTATTCTAGAGATTCAATACTAAATTTGATTGCTTATTCTGATTCTGATTATGCTGGATGTAAATTAGATAGAAAAAGTACAAGTGGTGCATGTCAATTTTTAGGAAGTAACTTAATCTCTTGGAATAAGCAACAACTTAAAGATTATGGCATTACACTTAATAAAACTCCTATTAGATGTGATAATACAAGTGCAATCAATTTATCTAAGAATCCAATACAACATTCAAGAACTAAGCACATTGAAATCAAATATCATTTTATAAGAGAACATGTAGCTAACAATGAAATTTGCCTTGATTATGTTAGTACTGAAGAATAGTTAGCTGACATATTTACAAAACCTTTGAGTGAAGAGAGATTTTGTTATCTTAGAGGAGAATTAGGGATTTGTGATCCTTTGGAATGATTTTAAAAACCCTAAGGAATGATTATCTAGAGTTCAATCAATTTCTTGAGATTTTCTCATGATTTTAAGGACAATTTATCTAGACATTTGAGCAATTTGATTCTCCACATTCCAAAGATTTTTTAAAAATTTATTGATTTTATTTGTCAAGTTTCGTTGTTTGAAACTCGTCTATTTTTCTCTGAAACTGTCAGTGGAGTTGACACCTTAATTTGTGGAGTCGACACCTTGTCTGTATCGCTCTCGGTCTCTGACCTTGGAGCCAACACCCGCTTAAGCAGAGCCAACTCCAGCTCGGGCACTAACAGTGTTAGCGACTTGGAGTCGACACCCGACTTTGCGGGAGTCGACATCTGGTGGCCCCAAATTGATTATATTAGGGCAGAGTCGACACCTTCTCATTCCCTATCTTCTCCAAACCCTCTCCAAAACCTCTCCAAACCTCCCAAAACCAAATACTCCTCAAATCAACCATTCCCTAAGATTCCTATGGCACCTAAGCATAGGGGATCGGTCTTTGATGCTCCCGTGGCTACGAGAAAGCGTATGGTTCGGCGTCCTATCTATGAACCTACTCTGAGCGATGATACTTCTTCAACTCACTCTGATAATCCTAGCCCCTCATCTCCACAAGTAGATACCCTACCTGGGCGAGTCATAACTATGGGAAGGAAGGTAGATTTTGATTTCTTTGAAGCCGAGGGTTTTGCCATTGGTAGACAAATCAAAGAGCTCGGTTGGGATAAGGTATGTTCTTTGGACGTTCCTACATATCCGGCCCTAGTTAAAGAATTTTACTCCAATTTATCAAGGGGAGATGGTGGAATAGTCAGTTCAGTAAGAGGAAAAGAATTCATCTCATATTTTAGGAAATCTATTAGGGATTCCTGTCACTGGGCTTACTGCAAGCATTTACAGTGAGAGATCAAATGCTTTATCAGGATGTTAGGAAGGGAAGTAACTGAGTTTGAGGAAGTTAAAGCAAATCAGTTACCTCTTGAGCTTAGGCTGTTACATAACATTTGTGGTAGGATCCTATTTCCCAAGACCGAACGTTTTGAGTATGTCTCAGAGTGAGACATAGTGATTATGGATAGTATTTTGATGGGTCAGCCAATCAATCTAGCAGGAATGATGATATGGTATATGGCTAAGGCCGGGGGCAAGAGGAGATCTTCATTGCCCTATGGGATGATCCTAACCATGGCATTTAGAAGTCAAGGAGTTGTTATTTCTGAGAATGAGCCATCGAAAAACCTAAGGCACACTGATTATTACAGTTTGGCTACTGTGCATAGAATGGGGTTTGTGAAAGTGGATGGTAGATGGAAAGAAAAGGTCATATGGATGAGAGAGCAGCTGACATTAGGGCCACTGCACCATCTGAGGCAGGTCCATCAGTGAGGCATCCACCAGAGCCTAGCAGATCATCACCACCACTGGCACTTACTCCAGCTCCTGCACATGTACCACTACCTATGTCATCCATTAGTTTTTCTGATATTCAGTTAGAACAACTTAAAAGTCTATTTGCTACTCACAAGGAAGAAATGAAAACAAAAATTGATAATAGTTTGATGAATTTAAGAGAAATGTATTATTCTTTGGATGAGAGAGTTGGTAAAATAGAATCCACACTTGGAGCCTCCGCTGAATCTTTGAAGAATGATCTCAAGAATATCTTTGAAGAACTTAAAGATATTGAAGGAGATTCGAAGACATATTCAAATGCAATGCAGAGCTTCGGGACAAAATTATGACTGCATGTGCATTTGTTGATAGAAGACTAAAGGAATTTGTTCAAACTCAAAGTGAAGGAATGGGAAAAATAGTAGAAGAATTGCAAAGACTTCTTAGAGCTAATTTTTGATTATCTTGTAATGAAGTTCCTTTAATGTTATTAAAATATGATGTAATGAAGTTTAGTTTAGTTTGAAATTTTGATGTAATGAAGTTTCTTTTTGTAATATGATGTAATGCTTAACTTTGAGAAGTGTGTAATGAACCTTCTTGATACTTAAATGAATATCGTTTGATCTTTGAAGCATCTTTTAATTTTGTCATTTAATTTGAAACTTCTTAACCTTTTTATTGATTACAAAAAAGGGAGAGAAGTAATTGAGTATTTGATAGTCGTATATGCATTGAAAGTTATAAAGGGAAGAAGTATTTAGTATTTATATATGCATTGGAACAAATAAGCTTAATCAATTGGTATTGCATATAGGGAGAAGTAATTGACATATGTGCATTGAAAGTTTACTGTTAATTTGATACAATTTGATATGATTGTTTAATTGGTATCAAACATTAAAAGTTTACTGTTAAAAGGGAAGAATAGATGTTAAATTGAGTATCATATGGGAGCTACTTCATTCAGGGGGAGCTTACCTATGAGAACAAATATTTGAGAAATTTGATTTGAAAATCTCATTGTTTAAATCATGCATATACTCAATGTTTTTATAATCATCAAAAAGGGGAGATTGTTGACCCAATTATTGATTTTGATGATTAATAAAAGACATGAGTATATTCACTATGTTTCTGATAGATTTAATAAGTGTTTCAGGGATTAAAAATGTTTAATCAATCAAAAGGAATAAAGAAATAAGTTTTGAATCAAAATGTTAAAAGAATTTTTCAAAGTTCAGAACTTGGAGTCGACACCCAATAGTCAGGAGCCGACCCCAAGGCGTATCAGAAGATTTCTGGATTTTTGGCATGGTCCGGAGTCGACACCTAGAGTTTCAGAGCCAACACCTAGAATTCGGAAGCCGACACCTAAGAGTTCGGGAGCCGACACCTGAGTTTCTGGAGCCGACTCTAACCTGAGAACAGAGAACGTGTTTTTATGAACATTTCTGGAGCCGACACTTTTGGATTGCGAAGCCAACTCCTGAAAGTGACGAGCCGACACTTAACTTTCTTGGAGCCGACTCCTCAACAACTTTTTATTTGCTATTTTTGGATACCCGATTTGGAGCCGACACCTGAAAAGTTGGAGCCGACTCCATCATGTCAGGAACGGATTTTTATTTGTCAGAACAGACTCCAACGGTAAGATTTCTTTTACCTAACCTCTAACGGGTATTTTTCTTTGTGTGTAGAAAGATTCAAGCATCTCACAACGGCTATATTTTCCACCTAAACTTGGATTAAGATATATAAAGGGGGAAACCGTCCGTTTAAAGAAGAAGGAAAAAAAGAAAAAAATAGACTGAAAAATCTAAAAAATCTTGAGGAAGAAATCAAAAAGGAAAGACTCAAAGCTCAAATCCATCAACTCCAGAAAGCTCAAAGAGAAATCCACAAGCTTCTCAAGTTCAAATCAAGGAGATTTCCATCATTAGAAGAAAGAAAGCAAAAGCCTCAAATCCTCAACTTCTCAACTGCAAATTTCAGTGAAGAATCTGAGCTGAGGCCTTGATTCAATCTTTCAAAGGAGAAGAGGAAAAGAAGAAAAGAAGAAAAGCATACATTCAAAGAGCTTCAAACAGGCTTTTCTTATCCTTGTTTATTTATTGTTATTTGCTCATTTGAGGAGCTGCTGTATATTAAAACTCTATTTTTCATTATTGTTTGCTAGTTCAATCGGGAGATTGAATTAGTGGAGGTAGTATACCTCGGTACAAGCTAAGGATAGCTTGTGGTTGGGTTGTGTGCTGGTGAGCCGAAAAACCAGCTGGGTTCATTGTGATCCCGAGGGAAATAACAAGTTTTGAGTTGTGAGCTTGTAAAACAACTCGACTGTAATCAAGTGGATTATAGTGTGGACCCAAGTGATACTTGGGAGTGGACGTAGGTGTTAGATACACCGAACCACTATAAAATCTTGTGTTTATCGTGCCTTGTCTTTCTATCTTTCTCTATCTCTTCATTTGTGCTTTGCATTCATTTTACACTCAATCTCATTGTTTCACAGCACATAGTTTTAAAGTGTTAAATTTTTAAAGAACCCAATTCACCCCCCCCTCTTGGGTTGCCATCTGGGCCAACACGGCTCCAACTTTTCAGGTGTTGGCTCTAGATCGGGTATCCAAAAATAGCAAAGAAAAAGTTTGTTGAGGAGTCGGCTCCGAGAAAGTTAAGTGTCGGCTCATCGCTTTCGAGAGTCGGCTCCGGAATCCAAGAGTGTCGGCTCCAGAAATGTCCATAAAAATATGCTCTCTGTTCTCAAGTTAGAGTCAACTCTAGAAACTCAGGTGTCGGCTCCCGAACTCTCAGGTGTCGGCTCCCGAATTCTAGGTGTCGGCTCTAAAACTGAAACAAAATGTACTTCTCTGTATCTCAAGTTGGAGTCGGCTCGAAACTCTGGGTGTCGACTCCAGACCGTGCCAAAAATCCAGAAATCTTTTGATACGCCTTGGAGTCGGCTCCTGACTATTTGGGTGTCGACTCCAAGTTCTGAACTTTGAAAAAATTCCTTTAAAATTTGATTCAAAACTTATTCTTTTATTCCTTTTGATTGATTAAACATTTTTAACCCCTGAAACACTTATTAAATCTGTCAGACACATAGTGAATATACTCATATCTTTTGTTAATCATCAAAATCAATATTTGGGTCAACAATCTCCCCCTTTTTGATGATTATAAAAATATTGAGTATATATGATTAAACAATAAGAGTTTCAAATTTCTCAAATATTTAGTTCTTATAGGTAAGCTCCCCCTGAATGAAGTAGCTCCCCTTATGATACTCAATTTAACATCTATTCTTCCTTTAGCAGTAAACGCATATACAACTATCAATTACATCTCATATGAGTTTAATGTTTGATACCAATTAAACTTTCATATCAAATTAAGTCAATTAAGCTTACAACTCAATTACATCTCATATGAGTTTAATGTTTAATACCAATTAAACTTTCATATCAAATTAAGTTATTTAAGCTTACAACTTTCAATGCATATACATTTTTCTCCCCCATTATAACTTTCAATACATATACGACTATCAATTACATTTTCTTTCCTTTTTTTGTAATCAACAAAAAGGTTAAGAAATTTCAAATTGAATGACAAAATTAAGAGATGCTTCAAAGATCAAATGATATTCATTAAGTATCAAAAAGTTCATTACATACTTCACAAAGTCAAGCATTACAAAAAAAAAAAAAAAAACTTCATTACATCAAAATTTCAGTAAAACATCAAACATCAAACTAAAGCAAATAGACATCAAATCCCAAATATCCTTTTGAGTTCAGCTAAGATCTTGCCCATCCCTTCGCTTTGAGTAGCAATGAATTCATTTAGTCTCCTATCAAAGAAACCAGATGCAACAATGATCTTTTCTTGTAACTCAGCATTGCATTTGGAATATGTCTCTGAATCACCTCCAATCTCTTTAAGTTCTTCAAAAATATTCTTCAGATCATTCTTTAAAGATTCTGTGGACGCTCCAAGGGTAGACTCAATTTTGTTTACTCTTTCATCCAAGGAATAAAACATTTCTCTTAAATTCATCAGGCTATTGTCAATTTCAGTTTTCATCTCTTCCTTGTGAGTACTAAATAATTCTTTAAGTTGCTCCAGCTGAACATTAGAAAAACCAACAGAAGGAACAGACACTGGTAAGATGCAGGGATGGAAGTAGGTGCCGGTGGTGGTGATGATCTGCTAGGTTCTGGTGAAGGATGTCTCATTGAAGGACCTACCTCAGAAGGTGCAGTGGCTCCAATGCCAGCCGCTCTTTCATCCAGATTACTCTTTCTTTCCCATCTACCGTCCACTTTCACAAATCCCATTCTATGCACATAACCAGGCTGTAATAATCGGTGTGTTTAAGGTTCTTCAAAGGTTCATTCTCTAAAATGACAACACCTTGGCTTTGGAATACTAAAGTTAATATCATGCCATAGGGTAAAGAGGATCTTTTCTTATTCTCTGCCTCTGCCATATACCAAATCATCATAGTAGCCAGATTAATTCGCTGACCAGTCAAAACACCATCCATAATTACAATGTCTCGCTCTGAGACATACTCAAACCTGCCAGTCTTGGGAAATAAAATCCTTCCACAGATATTATGAAGCAATCTTAACTCAAGAGGCAACTGGTTTGCCCTAATTTCTTCAAATTTGGTTATTTCCCTACCTAGCATCCTTGATAAAGCACTTGACCTTTCAGTGTGAATGCTTCCAGCAAGCCCAGTAACAGAAATTCCTAAAAGGTTTCCTAAAATTTCTGAAGTTATATGAATCCTTTTTCCTCTTACTGAACTAACAATTCCTCCATCTCCTCTAGACAGATTGAAATAAAACTCCTTGACTAGGGCTGGATAAGTAAGTAAATCAAGGGAACATACCTTATCCCAACCTAGTTCTGTCAACTGTCGCCCAATGGTAAAACCTTCTTTCTCAAAGAAATGAAAGTCTACCTTCCTACCCATTGTGATTACACGGCTTGCCAAAGTGTCGATTTGAGGTGAGGACGGGCTTGGAGCAGTGCTCGGTGAATGATGAGGAAGAGGATGCAGAACTCGGCGAAGGCTGCCTTGCCAGACGCCTCACAGTCCATTTTCCGGTCGTCACCCCTTTACCAAACATGGATCCCCTATGTTTTGGTGCCATTGAGAGCTAAGGAGTGGTTAATTTGAGGTATTTTGGATTTTAGAAAGAGTTGGAGAGAGTTTGGAGAGGTTTGGAGTCGATTGAAATGAACGAGGAGTCGGCTCTGCCCTAGATAAGTTAACCTGGGACCACTTGGAGTCGACTCCCGCAAAGCGACGTGTTGGCTCCAGGTCGCTAACACAGTCAGCGCTCGAACTGGAGTCGGCTCCGCTAAGGTGGGTGTCGGCTCTAAGGTCTCAGACTGAGAACGACACAGACAAGGTGTCAACTCCACAAATCAAGGTGTCGACTCCACTGACAGTTTCAGAAAAAAATAATAGAGTTTCAAACATCCGAAACTTGTCGAAATAAAATCAATAAATTTTTGATAAAATCTTTGGAATGTAGAGAATCAAATTGTTCAAATGTCTAGATAAATCATCCTTAAAATCATGAGAGAGATTTCAAGAAATTGATTGAAATCTAGATAATCATTTCTTAGGGGTTTCAAAATTATTCCAAAGGGTCACAAATCCCTAACTCTCCTCTAAGATAACAATATCTCTCTTCACTCAAAGGTTTTGTAAATATGTCCGCTAGTTGTTCCTCAGTGCAAACATAATCAAGATAAATTTCATCATTAGCTACATGTTCTCTAATGAAGTGATACCTAATTTCAATATGTTTAATTCTTAATTGTTGGATTGGATTTTTAGTTAAGTTTATTGCACTTGTATTATCACATTTAATAGGAGTTTTATCAAGTGTATGCCATAATCTTCAAGTTGTCGCTTAATCCAAAGGATTTGAGCACAGCAACTTCCAACTGCAACATATTCTGCTTCAACAGTAGATAATGCAACTGAATTTTGCTTTTTGCTAAACCAAGAGATTAAGTTACTTCCTAAAAATTGACATGCACCACTTGTACTCTTTCTATCTAGTTTACATCCAGCATAATCAGGATCAGAATAAGCAATTAAATTTAGTGTTGAGTCTCTAGAATACCATAATCCTACATTTTTAGTTCCACTTAGATATCTTAGTATTCTTTTTACAACAATTAAGTAAGATTCTTTAGGTTCTGATTGAAATCTAGCATGTAGACAAACAACAAACATTATATCAGGTCTACTTGCAGTTAAGTAAAGTAGAGATCCGATCATACCTCTATAGTATTTTTGATCTACTTTCTTACCATCTTCATCTTTGTCTAATTTGCATGAAGAACTCATTGGTGTTCCAAGGGGTTTGATTGATTCCATTCCAAACTTCTTGAGAATTTCCTTTGTGTACTTTGTTTGGTTGATGAAAATCCCCTCTTTGCTTTGCTTGATTTGAAGTCCTAGGAAGAAGTTGAGTTCTCCCATCATGCTCATTTCAAATTCACCCTGCATTAGCTTAGCAAACTCTTGACATAGAAGATCGTTAGTAGCACCGAATACAATATCATCTACATAGATTTGTACTACTAATAAATCTTTATGTTTTCTTTTCAAAAATAGAGTTTTATCTATATTTCCTCTAGTAAAATCATTTTCAATTAGAAATTTACTTAATCTATCATACTAAGCTCTAGGTGCTTGTTTTAAACCATATAGTGCTTTGTGTAATTTAAAAACATGATTTGGAAATTCATGATCTTCAAAACTAGGTGGTTGTTCTACAAAAACTTTTTCATTTATAAAACCATTTAAAAATGCACTTTTAACATCCATTTGAAATAAATTGATATTCATATGACATGCAAATGCAAGTAATAATCTAATTGCTTCTAATCTAGCTACAGGTGCAAAAGTTTCATCAAAATCAATTCCTTCTTCTTGATTATATCCTTTTGCAACTAATCTAGCTTTATCTCTAATTACAATGCCATTTTCATCTAATTTATTTCTAAATACCCATTTAGATCCTATAACTGAAAACCTTTAGGTCTATCAACTAAGGACCATACATTATTTCTAGTAAATTAATTTAATTCCTCCTGCATAGCTAACATCCAATTACTATCTTTTTCAGCTTCTTCTATAGTTTTAGGTTCAATTTGAGATACAAATGCAAGATAATTATTGATATTCCTCATAGATGATCTAGTTCTTACACCTTGAGATGGATCACCTATAATCAATTCCTTAGGATGACCATAAGCATATCTCCAATCTCTAGGCAGATCTACATCATTGCGAGTAGTATCAATAACATCAACCCTAGTAGAATCATCATCTTTACCTTCTTGTTCATGATCTGAAGATACATCTATATTTAATTTTTTAATATCTCTTTCTAGCAAATTTGTATCTTCCTCGTCATCAATCTTTTCTGAACTTGATGCTAAGGATTCATCAAAAACTACATGAATAGATTCTTCTACTATTAAGTTTTTTTGTTAAATACTCTAAAGGCTTTACTAGTTGTTGAATATCCTAAGAATATGTCTTCATCAGATTTTGCATCAAATTTTTCAAGATTATCTTTACCATTATTATGAATGAAACATTTACAACCAAATGCATGAAAATAACTTATGTTTGATTTTCTATCATGTCATAATTCATAAGGTGTTTTCTTAAGAATTGGCCTAATTAAAGCTCTATTAAGGATGTAACATGTTGTGTTTATAGCTTCCGCCCAAAAGTATTTTGGTAGATTGCTTTCACATAGCATGGTACGGGCCATGTCTTCTAATGTTCTATTCTTTCTTTCTACAACTCCATTTTTTGTGGTATTCTAGGTGCAAAAAAAATATGATTAATGTCATGTTCAATGCAGAAATTTTAAATAAGTGATTTTCAAATTTTGTGTCATGATCACTTCTAAGAGATACTATGGTGTTATTTTTTTCATTAGTGACTTTCTTGAAGAATTTCAAAAATATTGAGAAAGTCTCATCCTTTGAGCCAAAAACAATACCCAAGTAAATCTAGAATAATCATCTACTATCACAAGACCATATTTTTTCCTCCTAGACTAGTGGTTCTAGTTGGTCCAAAAAGGTCCATGTGAAGTAGCTTTAGTGGCCTAGAAGTGGAAACAACATTCTTAGATTTGAAGGAGTTTCTAGTTTGTTTTCCAAATTAACATGCATCACAGATTTTGTTATTTTCAAAATCTAACTTTGAAGTCCTTTAACTAAATCCATTCTAATTAATTTTAAAATTAAGTGTGTGCTTACATGACCTAATCTACGATGTCACAACCATCCAATCTCATTTACATTAGCATTATCAGCAACTAAACAATGACTACTAGTAGACAGATTGTCTAAATCAATTAAATATATTGTCATTTCTACTTCCAGTAAATATAATACTATTGTCAATAGGATTAGAAACAGTGCAGATAGAAGCTTCAAATGAGACTTTGAAACCTTTATCACACAATTGGCTAATACTAATTAAATTATGCTTTAAACCACCTACATAAAGAATATTTTCAATAAAAGTGGAGGGAGTTATCTGAATTTTACCAAAGCCCATAATCTGGCCTTTGCCATTATCTCCGAAGGTTACTACTCCTCTTTTATCCTCAAGGGTGATGAATTGATCATTGTCAACCGTCATGTGCCTTGAACAGCCGCTATCAAGATACCACTTTCATTTTGATCTTTTGGCTGCAAGACACTCCTACAAAGTAATCAAACTTTTTGTTTAGGTACCCAAGCTTTCTTGGGTCCTTCATGGTTAGTAGCAACAAAGATTATTCCTTTTGGAACCCATATTTTCTTTCCTTTAATATTTAAATTCTTATTAATTTTTCTAAAATTGCATTCATAGGCTTTGTATCCTTTCTTGTTACAACAATAACATGAAACATCATTTTTCTCATGTTCCTTTCTAAAGAAATTTTTAACATACTTTTGTTTCTTGTTATGCCTATAACCTAATCCAGCCTTATCAAATACAGCTCTTTGATTACTCAATAGCAAATTAATTTTTTCAGAGCTATATGTAAATTTATCAACTATATTTTTATATTTATCAACTTATATCTTTAAACTAACATTTTCATTTGAAATTGATTCTTTTTCTTTTAGCAAATTCTTATTTCATTTTCAATTCTTTAATTTCATGGGTTAGTTTATCTTTTTCTTTGACAAGATTTAAATTATCATTTTTTAAAGATTTGCTTTTCTTTTTCAAAACTTTAAAATCACTAACAAGTTCGTTAAATGCATCAAACAATTCATCAAAGGTAAAGTCATGAGTTTCGTACTTACCTCATCGTCATTTGCCATAAAACAAATGTTTACAACCTCTTTCTGTTCTTCCTCGAAAGAGGATTCCTCGCTATTGCTCCATGTTGCAACATATGCCTTTTTCTTTTTCTTGTACCCTTTTTTAATTGAGGGCAGTCATATCTAAAGTGCTCCGGTTTCTTACATTCATAGCATATGAGGGGGTCTTTCTCTTTATCCTTGTCCTTTTCTTTTTCTTTTTCACCTTCCATCTTTGTTCCAAATTTTTTCTTGTGGAAGGGTCTCTTTCTTCGCATAAATCTTTTAAATTTCTTAGCAAGGAGTGCAGTCTCCTCATCATCTTCTTCATCACTGCTGCTTTTTTTAATTTTTGTAGCTTTGAGGGCAATTATTTTCTTCTTCTTGACATCTTCCTCTATATGTTGTTTCATGGTCAACTCATGAGTCATTAGTGATCCAAGTAGCTCCTCCAAAGGTAAGGTATTGAGCTCCTTGACTTCTTGGATTGCAATCACCTTTGCTTCCCATGTCCTTGGAAGAGACCTAAGGATTTTACGAACCAACTCAGAGTTAATATAGGTCTTGCTAAGACTCTTTAAACCATTCACAGTATCAGTAAATCTTGTATACATGCAGGTTATGGATTTAGTTTGTTCCATGCTAAACAATTCATATTTATGAACAAGAATATTAATCTTTGATTCTTTGACTTGATTAGTACCCTCATGGGTAACTTCTAACCTGTCCCAAATTTCTTTTATGAAATACATGTAGAAATTCTATTAAACTCATTAGCATCTAATGCACAATATAAAATGTTCATGGCCTTAGCATTGAGCTGAGCCATTTTCCTATCGTTCTTATTCCAATCCCTTTCCGGTTTAGGAACTATTGAACCATCTACTATGTGTGTGGGTGTGCTAGGTCCATTAGTGATTACACTCCATAGTTCATAATCTAAAGCTTGAATAAAAATTCTATTCTAGCTTTCCAATAAGAGTAGTTTGAACCATTAAATAAAGAAGGTCTATTTGTAAAATGACCTTCAGCAAATGAAGATCCAACTTAAGCTACCATTTGGATCTTTAGCTCTTGATCGTTTGATCAAATAAACAATGATCACAAGCTCTGATACCAATTGTTGGCCCAGATGGCAACCCAAGAGGGGGGGTAAATTGGGTTCTTAAAAATTTAGCTTTTTTTAAAATTATGTGCTTTAAATAAAAGAGATTGAGTGCAAGATAAATGTTAGGCACAAATAGTGAGATAGGAAGAGACAAAGAGATAAAGCACGACAAACACAACGATTTTATAGTGGTTCGGTTTATCCAACACCTACGTCCACTCCCAAGTTGCACTTGGGCCCACACTATAATCCTCTTGATTACAGCCGAGTTGTTTTACAAGCTCATAACTAAAACTTGTTGTTTCCCCCAGGATCACAATGAACCCAGCTGGTTTTACCGGGCTCACCAGCACAAAACCCAAACACAAGCTATCCTTAGCTTGTCCCGAGGTATACTACCTCCACTAATTCAATCCCCTGATTGAATTAGCAAACAACAGTTTGAAAACAATAAAGATTTTAATACAACACTTAAACAGCTTCTTAAGTGAGCAGATATTCAATAAAATAAATAGGGTAAGAAAATCTGATTGAAGCTCTTTGAATGTATGCTTTTCTTCTTTTCTTCTTTTCCTCTTCTCCTTTGAAAGATTGAATCAACCTCAGCTCAGTTTCTTCACGCAGTAGAGAAGTTGAGGATTTGGGGCTTTTGCTTTCTCTTCAAATGTTAGAAATCTTCTTGATTTGATCTTGAGAAGCTTATGGATTTCTCTTTGAACTTTCTAGGATTGATAGACTTAAGCTCAAAGTATTTCCTTTTGATTTCTCTCTTTCTTTCTCTGTATTTTCTGAATATTTTCTCTCTTTTTCTTGCTCTATTTTCTCTTTTCTACTCCCCTTTTCAAACGGACGGATATTCCTCCTTTTATAAACTTCAATCCAAGGTTTAGGTGGGAAATATAGCCGTTGTGAGATGCTTGGATACTTCTACACACAAAGAAAAATAACCGTTAGAGATTAGGTGGAAAAATATTACCGTTGGAGTCTGTTCTGACAATTAAAAATCTGCTCCTGATAGGTTGGAGTCAGCTCCAACTTTTCAGGTGTTGGCTCCAGATCGGGTATCCAAAAATAGCAAAGAAAAAGTTTGTTGAGGAGTCGGCTCTGAGAAAGTTAAGTGTCGGCTCATCGCTTTCGAGAGTCGGCTCCGGAATCCAAGAGTGTTGGCTCCAGAAATGTCCATAAAAACACTCTCTGTTCTAAGGTTAAGTCGGCTCCAGAAACTCAGGTGTCGGCTTCCGAACTCTCAGGTGTCGGCTCCCGAATTCTAGGTGTCGGCCCTCCAAAAACTGAAACAGAATGCACTTCTCTGTATCTCAGGTTGGAGTCGGCTCCAAAACTCTGGGTGTCGACTCCGGACTGTGCCAAAAATCTAGAAATCTTCTGATACACCTTGGGTCGGCTCCTGACTATTTGGGTGTCGACTCCAAGTTCTGAACTTTGAAAAAATTTCTTTAAAATTTGATTCAAAACGTATTCCTTTATTCATTTTGATTGATTAAACATTTTTAACCCCTAAAACACTTATTAAATCTATCATAAACATAGTGAATATACTCATGTCTTTTGTTAATCATCAAAATCAATAATTGGGTCAGCATAGGCGACGGAGGGGCAAAGTTCGAGGCCAAGGGGACATAAGGTCCGAGGCCGAGGGGACTCCAGGTCCGAGGCCAAGGGGACACCGGGTCCGAGGCCGAGGGGACTCCAGGTCCTAGGCCAAAGGGATCTCGGGTCCGAGGTTGAGGGGACTCCAGGTCCGAGGCGAAGGGACACCGGGTCCAAGGCCGAGAGGACATGAAGTTTGAGGCTGAGGGGACACCGAGTCCGAGGCCAACAAGACTCTAGGTCCGAGGCCGAGGGAACACCGGGTCCGAGGCCGAGGGGACCTCGGAGACCGAAGGGTCCTCAAAGGCCGAAGCCGAGAGGGACCCGAAGGCCAAGGCGGGGGGGTTCTGTCAGTTACTTTTTGTCATCTTTAACGCGACTCTATCAGCCACATCAGATGCCCCCTTGTCCCCGAGACGATGCAGGCCCACCTCGACAAGGCGAAAGGGGTGTAATTCCCAGTGGTTGATCCTGTCGTGCTGCCAATTGCCGAAGGGCATGTGTCCCTGGGTACAATGATTCTTTTGTGCGGACGCCTTGGGCACTGAAGCAGTATTGCCCCTGCTAACCATCAGATCTGCAAGATCTGCCTCAAAACTGGAGTGTCCTCTCGGAGCTTGCGAGGAGCTACTACCATCATTGTTATCATGGCACTGACATCAGCGACGCTCTGTGATTGGCCGAAGGTGGAACGTCCAATGCGCTGGGCACCTACCGAGGCAACACCGCCTATAGCGGGGGTCCGCGTGGCCAGTTAGGTAAGGCAGGGCGATTTGAAACTGATAAGTCGGGGGAAAGCCCTGAGTCTTGTCACTGTTCTGAGATCTTCTTCCTTCCCCAGCTCTCCCAACTTCATCTTCCTCGAGAATCCGCTCCCGTTGCTCTCTCCTCCTGATCTAGGTTAGTCCCTTGATCATTTCCAGCCCCCTTTCCAGTTTTCCATGGCTTCTTCCCCGTCCTAGACTTCTTCTGCTCCTGAGGATCGTATTTTCTCCTCGGGACTTCGAGCTTTTTCATCTCCTGCACCTTCCTGATCATCTTCCTCCACCCCTTTCGAGGACCATGTTCCTCTTACTCAACAGCGAGTCACCGGCGGGCTCTCACCAGGAGTCGTCCGGCGGCCGCCGGCACCTCTTCGAGGGTGGGGGCGGAATCCCCGATGGGGACCGCCTCCAAGGTAACGGGCCAAGACCTGGCAAACATTAGGGCCCGTTACCAGATTCCTAGAGATATCGGGTTGTTCCTCCCAACTCCCGATGATAGGATAATTTCCTTCCGACCTGGTAGAGTAGCAGTCTAGGAGGTCTCTCTTAGGATAGGTTTCTTCAGCCTACCCTATCACCCCTTTTTCCTTAACCTTCTTGACCGATAATCCCTGACTCCCGCCCAGTTGGTCCCGAACTCCGTTCGAACCATTTGTGGTTTTATTGTACTCTGCCATCTCCTTGGCATCGAGCCCAGGACCTCACTCTTTCGCTACTGCTATACCCTCCGACAACAGTTGGGTTGGTGGCTGTTTCATTCTTGGCCTGGCCGAGTCCTAAAGCTTGGCCTGCCTTTATCTGTCAAGGGATGGAAATCCCGTTTCTTCTTCGCTAACCTCAAGGGGGTGAAGCCAAGGTGGGGGGACCCAAACTTGAGGCCGAATAAGGATGCATCAGTGTCCTCGAGGGACAGGGAAGCACTAGGGCAGCTGCTGACAGCCGAGATCCCCTGGTGCAACAAACTTCTATCGGAGGACAACCTCCGGCTCATGGGCATCTCTTCCCGTAGTGGTGAACGGCTGCAAATCCCTGTTCCTTAACCTACTTCTTTTTCTTCCTCTTTTTTTTCTTCTTTTTTTTTTGTGTATGGCCCTGACCGACTCTGACCTGTGCAAATATGAGGCTGCCGACTGAGATGCTGATGAAGGTGGTTGCCAAGAGACGGAGGGCCCAAACTGAGGTGGGGAAGTCAAAGAAGAAACCGCACCCCCAGGCCCCTCCTCCTTTAGCCGATAGCCGATGGGCGAGCGAGGGGGCCGGACCCTCGTCCCCTCGGCCAATCATCCCGCTGAGCGCCCCGCCGACAGTTCCAGAGGTCGACCTGACCTGCCGACACCCCACCGAAGTTGTGGCCTGTAGCAACACCCCCGAGCGCCGAATCGACCACCGAAGGAGTCAGGCCATTGGAGCCTGCGGCCGAGCCACCCCTGGAGGAGGGTCTGCCCGTGGATAAAAGCGCGGAGGCATCATGCCCCTCAGCCTCGTCCGACCCTAGAGGGAGAAGGGTGTCCCTTGCCTACAATGGTCGCACCGCCGAGCGACTAATGGTGAGGGCGTGCCTGCCGGAGCTCCAAACGGAGTTCCGCCAGCTGGACGCCCCAGCTATTTTTCAAGATGCCTTCACGGCACACCTTTGGGTATGCAATTCTCTCTTTTTAGTCCTGTTTTTGATTTGCTTTTGTTTTTGAGTACTAACCAGAGTCTTTTCTTATGCAGGTGGTCAATTCCTTATCGGCCCTAAGGAACACCGCCCTCAACAGCCATCATGCTCACCAAGTGACCCTGGCTGCCGTGGCCAGGGCCAAGGAGGCTGAAGGCACCTTGGAGGCGGCCCGTCGGGAGGTAGAGACGACCAAAGGGGCACTGGGGACCACCTAGAAGGAGGCTGAGGAGATGGCCAGAACCCTGGCGCTCCTCTAGGCGGAGGTGGAGGAGACTAGGCGATAGGGGGCGGCTGACCTGGGGCGCGCTCGTGCCACCGAGGCTGAGCTGGCGGCTTGTCGACTCCGGCTGGAGATGGCGATCGAGGAGGCCAAGGAGCTCGAGAGCTGGGCAGAGGGAACCGAAGAGATCGCGCGGAGGGCCGATGCCCAAACCACCGATGCCTCGGCCCGAGCAGATGAGGCCCTGCGAAGGGTCGGGGCAGCCGAGGAGAGGGTTGTAGCGGCGGAGCTTGCAGCCGCCGAGTCCGTGGAGCATTTTTGGGGCTCCATTGCTTTTGCCGAGGAGGTCGCGGAGGGCTTCGCCGATGCCTATCTTCAAGACTTCCGCGACGGAAAGGAGAAGGCTGCGTGAGTCTCTGGGATCGCCAGTCTTTGGGACCTCGAGCCGAATGCTTGCGAAGAACCGAAAGATGCTCGGTAGATGAGTTAGAGCCGGCGGATGTCTGAGATCCCCTCCCGAAGCATTTTGTCTCTTTTTCTCTCTGTATGAAAGTCCGACTCGGTCGGCATCTTGTAAACACTTAGAAGTAATGAAAAATCTTCTTTGAAATCTGCTTTCATTAACGTAGTGTAATGACTTCCCTTTCAGTTCGCTGTCGTAGGACCCTTAGGGGCTGCGTCGGCACTGGGGGATAGTGTCTGTTTGCTCACCACAAGCGAATCCATGACTTAGTTTCTATATAGGGCCGGACCCTAGTGGGAGCGTTGAGGTTGGACTGGGAACTCTCCTTAGTAAACCCGAGGTCGACGTGTAGGTGCGAGCCTCGTGGGAAGCCTGCAACGCTGAGCTGCCATCGGAACTCCAGGGTGGGCCTCGGGCTTGCAGCGCCAATGATACATCGAGCTTTAAGTGCTGAGCTAGCCTCGGGCTTTGGAGTGCCGATGGTATATCGGGCTTGAACTACCGAGCTGGCCTCGAGCTTTTGAGTGCTGATAGTACATTGGGCTTGAAGTGTCGAGCTGGCCTCGGGCTTTTGAGTGCCGATGGTACATCGGGCTTGTGGGGGTTTAGCCTCATCTAGTACCGGCGAAGATTGCTGAAGGTCTCTGCAAGGTCGGTAACATGGTTAGCAGTACGAATACTCTTGGTTAGCATGTCATCCACGTACACCTTCATATTGTGCCCAATCTGGTCCTCGAAGACCTTATTCATCATCCTCTGATAAGTGACTCCAGAATTCTTCAGTCTGAATCACATTACTCTGTAACAGTATATGCCCTTCTTGGTCACAAATGAAGTGGCCTCCTCATCGCGGGGTCCATCTTGATCTGGTTGTATCCTGAGATGGCATCCATGAAACTGAGGGTCTCATGGCCAGATGTGGCATCCACCAGTTGGTCAATCCGAGGCAACGGGAAGCTATCCTTGGGACACGCTTGTTGAGATTAGTGAAATCCATGCACATCCTCCATCTCCCACTAGCCTTGCGGACCATCACAACGTTGGCTAGCCAGTCGGGGTAGTGGACCTCTCGGATGTGGCCAGCAGCCACCAGCTTGCGAACCTCCTCGTCAATGGCCTTCTGTCGGTCAGGGGCGAAACTCCTCTTCTTCTGCCGGATGGGCCAGCATTCTGGTTTGATGTTAAGCTGATGGGTGATTACCTTCTCGGGTATACCTGGCATGTCAGATGCTGACCATGCAAAGACATCGAAGTTGGCATGAAAGAAAGCTAGAAGCCGCTCGCGCGCCTCCTCTGGGAGTAGAGCTCTAACCTGGATGGTCCTCGTCGGGTCCTCTCCCAGCAGGAAGGTCAGCAGGCGCTCGGCGGGCTCCCCCCTCCTCTCCAAGTCTCGAGGGTTGAGTGATTCTGGTGCTGGTGCAGACACCATCCCCTGCAGGCTGAGGGCCATATGATAGCAAAGTGGCAGCGGGTTCTGCTCCCCCTGCATCTCTCCGACTCTTTCGCTGTGGGAAACCTCATGAGCAGTCTTTTGGTAGAGATGACTATGTCCAGAAGGTTCAGACCAGGTCTCCCGAGGATGACATTGTAGGCCAGGGGAACCCAAACAACTAGGAAGTTCATGAAAACCGTGTTCTAACACGGTGGGGTCCCGGCTATGACAGGGAGGGTGATCTCCCCTCGACCCTTACAGAATCTCCTGTAAAACCCATCAAGGGTGTGGTGACAGGCCGAAGGGAGCTAGAAGATAGGTTCATCCGAACGAATGCATCGTAACTCAAAACATCAACTGAGCTCCCATTGTCAACTAAAATTCTTTTTATAGGGTGCTTTGCGATCGTCATAGACACGACGACGCTATCATCATTCTTGTTAACTACCCCCTTTAGGTTCCTTTGGAAAAAGGAAATTATAGAATCTAGCCCCTCATCCTCCCACAGCCTCTTGGAGGCGCTGCCTGCCCCCCAAAAGATCATGGCCACCATCTTCTCGATTGTGGCATTGTCGATGCTGACCTTAGAAGACGGAGGTGCCGACGGACCACGTGCACTCGGGTTACCCCTCCGAATGAACTTCCCAGATGGCCATGCTGGATAAAGTCCTTAATCGCCTTCCTCAGCTGGCGACAATCCTTAGTGTCATGGCCGTGGTCCCAATGGAAGCGACAGTACAGACTTTTGTTGCGGGGGATCCTTTGGTTCAATGGAGGAGGGCGCTAGAGATACGACTGCCCTCGATCTCCAGCAAGATGTGAGATATCGGGGTGAGCAGGGAGTGAACAGACCCTCCCTAGGAGCGAGTGCTTGTGGGCAGTTGTTTGGTCGGTGGGGAGTCTCGGGCCTCTTGGGGTGAGCCTCAGCAGGCTCGGGACGAGTCTGCTTCTTGCTAGAGCTTCCATCCGCCTCACACTGGGAGGAGTCGGCCTCATCGACGCAGATGTACTTCTATGTCCGGCTCAGCAGCTCGGTGTAGGAGCCGGGCGGCTTCTTGTCAAGGGAGTAGGCAAAATAGGAGGGGCGGAGCCCTCGCTTCAAGGCCAAAGTGGCCACAGAATCCTCGAGGTTGTAGACCTCGAGGGCAGCTTCTTTGAAACGAGCGACAAAGTCCCTCAGTGACTCGCCGCTCTTTTGCTGGACGAAGAATAGACTATCCGTCACTCGCGGGATCTTTCGGCATGCATCAAAATGAGCCAGGATACTGTGCAGCGGCAATCGGAAGTACCAAGCTCGGACAGCCTTTCTCAGGGTGGCAGAGAAGGCAATGCAAAGTAGGGAGTCAGTTACTCCCTGGACCTACATGAGGGCCTTATAGCTTTCCAGATGGTCCGGGGGATCGGTGGTCCATCGTATGGGTCCAGTTGAGGGAGACGGAACCGGTCGAAATCGGCTCTTTCATGATGCGACGGGACAGTGGTGGACGACTATCGTAATCCGCCTCCGGCGGGTTGGTGATCCTGCTACTGAGCTCCTCCAGCCGCTGGTTATATTCATCCAGCCGGCGCTCGGCCCAGCGAGCTACTTGGCCATCAAAGGATCCCTCCCTTGAAGACTCAGAGGATGGAGAGGGGTGGCAACGATGCAGATAGGTGCGCTCTGCCTTCCTCCCACGCCGCTGCTTAGGGGAAGTGCTGGCGTGGCGAGAAGGGGACCGGGACCTCTTAGAGGCCTCTCGGCAATGATGTCAGGGCGAAGCACGGCGGTGACGAACCTCCCGAAGGGAAGATCTCCCCCGGAAAGAATGCTAGCTGGGTTGGACCACCCCCAGGATCGATGAGGGTGGCTCTGGCTGCCGCTGCGCGATGGCTGGTTGCTGCTACAGAACCTAGGCCGCCACAACCAGCGACTGGACTTGCATGGTGAGAGCGGCAATCTGATCATCTTGCTGCTATGGCGGTGGTGGCGATGGCGGTGCAGGGACACCGGACTGGGGAGCAAGGGGACTGGCCTCCGGTGGGTCAACTCCCTGGTGATGCCCTCCAGCGTGGCTGGTGGAAACCTCCTGTACGTGCCACCACAATCTTTTCGAATACTCAGGGGAGAAGAATCTGTGGCTGACTGGTTCGAAGCTTTCTTCTCTATCACCCCCCTCCTGGCGCGCCAATCTGTTGCCGCCAAGTCACGTTCCTCCAACATCGGGTAACAGAGATCCTTCTCCTTGAAGAGCTCCTGCAAGAAAGTCCTCGGCGACCGGTTGCACCTGTGGGGACCCTCCGACGCTCAAGTAAGCGGCTTGGGGATAGTAAAGAAAAAAGCTAGCAGAAAGATAGCTAGAGAGCTTGAGTTCATATCCCTTCGTCATTGTGAGTGTGGGTTTTTATACCTATTCGAGGGTCCCTTTTCCGCTTCCAGAAAGTGGCTGATTTCAAGGTGTCGTTGTCTGGTAGCGGACAGGTGGCCAGGCTGACAGTGACAGGTCGCAACTGACACTGGGCATGTCAGAGGTGTCTTGCCTCGCCAGCCACCTGTCAGGCACGGCACCACGGGTGGCATATGGGCCTAGTCGTGTCAGGCGTGCACCATTACGGACAGGGGCCACGTGCAGTTGCAGATGGTTAGTGGGCCATGTGGCAGCTGCGGACGGTTGGTGGACCACATGGTAGCATCAGGCGACTCGAGGCAATGGGGTCTTGAGGTCTGAGGCCGGTGGGGGACCCACAGCCAGAAGCCGGAGGGATAAAGTTCAAGGCCCGAGGGGGGCCCGTAGCTGGGCATCGGAGGGACGAAGTCTGAGGCCAAGGGGACTTCAGGTCCGAGGCCGAGGGGATCCCAAGTCTGAGGCCAAGGGGACACCGGGTCTGAGAACGAGGGGACATGAGGTTCGGGGCCGAGAGGACTCGAGGTCCGAGGTCGAGGGGACATGAAGTCCGAGGCCGAGGGGACACCGGGTCCGAGGCCGAGAGGACATAAAGTCCGAGGCCGAGGGGACACCGGATCCGAGGCCGAGAGGACTCCAGATCCGAGGCCAAGGGAACATGAAGTCCGAGGCCGAGGGGACCTCGGGTCCAAGGCCAAGAGGACCTCGGAGATCGAAGGGGCCTTGGAGGTCGAAGCCGAGAGGGATTCGGAGGCCGAGCAGGGGTTTCGTCAGTTGCTTTTTTTTATCATCTTTAACGTGACTCGTACAGCCACATCAGATGCAAATCTTCTTCTTTCTCTTATTTTTCTTCTAATTATTTTCACATGGTAAGAAATTTATGGGCTCTTACATACGTTCATTTTTATCCGATAATTTAAGCTTACGTTCTTTTCAGGGCCTTATGAAAGAATTTTTTTTATTATATATTTAGGTTTAAACTAGTTTCAATTGCTAAGACTTTGCAATGCCACAAATCTATTTATTGGTTTAATTAATCTGTTAGAAGTTATTTGATAGCGAATGAAATTGAGTTATAAGTGCATAATATTTATTTTTTATTTTTGAGTATTACAATATTTTTTTATAATGTGACATTCTCATGGTATATCCTAATTTCGAGTTAGATAGTTGATGGTGTAAAGATGGCTGCACGCCACGGTAGGACGCTACAATCATTATGTGAATAGCTCTTTTCTAAAGTCTATCAATTTCTAAACACTTGAATTGACTTTTTGGTGTTGAGAATAGCTTCGCGTTATAGCAAGACTCTACTATCCCATAAATAGCTTTTTTCTTTAAACTCATCAACTTTTACACACTCAAATCAGTTTTGATGCCATTTATAATGCTTTAGGCCTATTACTAATCTAATTAATTTGTTAACGAATTAAAATTATATAATTATAATAATTTAAGTAAAAATTAATAATAAATAAACTTAAGTTATAAATAAATAATATTTTTCTTTTTTATTTAATATTATGCACTTATTATTTTCTTTCTTCGTTTTCTTCTGCCTCTTTCTTATGCGTGTGCGCTGAAGTCCTCTCGTGGGGCTTCCGCATAGGATCATTTCCATCATGGGTACGAAGGAATGCGCTAAACCCGTTAATGGATATGCCGAAACCAGTTCACATTGTTAATGTTTTACTTTTTCTTTTTTTTTTAAAATGCGGGGCATGTACTTAGGCTCCTCCGCGACTGATTTGAACGCCACTCGTGGCGAGCTCCCGAGCACCGAAGTGGCGGAGGAGAAAAGACGAGAGGCGTAGAAGGGCCGTAGGCGAGTGACGATGCAGTCCTCCTTCCTGCTGCCATGGCCGGGCTCCTCAGACGGCGGTGGTGGCCTCTTCCTCCCTTATCGGAATCCCCTCTCCTTCGTCGGCCTTTGGGCCTGGGCCGGTGGCCGGGGCCGGCGATCCGCTGACCGGGCCGGCCCCGTTGCGGCGGGGGGGTCGCTTGACGGCGGGGAGCAGGACCACTACGCTGTCCTTGGCCTCCACCGGGGCGCCTCCACTGCCGACGTCAAGCGAGCTTACCGCCTTCTTGCTAGAAAGGTCTCGCCTTTCTTACGCCTCTTCTTTTATTTCATCTCTTATACTTTTCGTACTCGGAACCCTATATAGATCGTTCGAAATTTCTTGTATTTCTTGGTGTATAATGTTAAATTGTTCTTCATTTGACGACCACTCGGGAATGCCTTGATTTGGATACTTTTTTTTCTTTTCCCATCAACATGATTTCAATTGCGGGACTAGTAATCGATTTTCATTCAGATCTCCTGACATATTTCGGCTTTTTATTTGATTTTTTTTTCTGTGGAAAAAGAGGTGTATCTAGAACTAGTTATCTCATTAAGGGAAAACTGGTCAAATTCCATTTCATTAGCACATCTAGAAAAATGCTTCCATATGTCACAACTTAGTCACAAGAGGACTGGGTCTCTAAGACCAGTGTATTCTCTCCCTCTAATAGGTCTAGGTAGTATGTAGCAAATCATCCACCTTTGAACCCCCTTGAATACTAGAGGAGCTTAAATCACCAAAAGAGCTTTTGTTGTTTAGTTTCAGACAACAATTTGTGCATCATTCTTTGAACGTGTAAGCTTATTGTGCTGAATCTTTATTGTGTGAGGTGTAAAGGAATCCTTCTAACAATCCATTAAAGGAGCTCCTGAGGTATGGTTCCAATCCCTTCTTAATGCTAGTAGAATTTGATTGAAAGGATTACATGCGATCATTCCTCTAATGATTAAAATCATGATCTGAAGTTTCACCAAAACTCTGGAATCAATATGAAATGCTTTTATCTCAGTCTGAACCAATCTGAAACTAGATGAGGTATCAGAGTTTTGGCCAAAACTTACAGACTGGGGCCAAATTAAGTGTATACATGGGCTACCGATGCTAATCTTTTCTCCTATTTTCCATTTCTGTAATAGTTGGTAAGCATTTTGGTCCAGAGTAAAGAGAGATATTATGAACCTTTAGAAGATTTGTAAGCATTGCAGCGCAAGATCCCAAAGAAAACCAGGAGCATGCTAAGTTTTTAACATTATATGGCAATCTTGGAACTCAAAATCTCATATACATGAAATTTTCATCTACTAGATTGACATCAAACAATTAAATGATATATCACACTCTAAAAATGATTTTTTTAAAACATTTTGATCCAAAGTATAATATTTTGCTTGTCTGAATGCAAAAGCACCAGCACAAGTACATCCAAAAATTATTTTAGTAGATCACATTTCTTTACTATTTTCTCTAGTTTTAATCAATGCTTTTGGGGTTTTTGTGATTTTGAATATAAATGGCCAAATTGGAGCCAGAACCATAGAATCTGCTGAATTTTAGACTTCTTTGTTCTGACAAAAACCAAAATCAAATCAGGTTCATGGACCTTGATTTACATTACACGCTTATATTACCCAAGCTCACTTATTTTAATTGTTATATTGAGCTAGTTTACCTCATTTCCCAAAGCCTGTCTGGTTTGTCTTGTTTCCCAAAAGCATTTCTACCATTGTCTTTGCTAGAATTGTGTCAAGCTCAATCTGAAGTAGAAATGCTTGTATTCAAGAAACCAGATGCTAAATTCAGGAGGTAAATCTCTCTCTGAAGTTAGCTAAGGCACACATGCATGTATAATATTTTACTTGAAGGATGATACAAACCATTGAGCAGTGTTGTGCATAAATAACTTGTAATAAGTGGATAGAGAATAAGGCAAGCCGAGTTATTGCCTAGCGGTTTGCCCCTTCTATTTGAGAGGAAATTCTCATTCAGAACCCGGGAGGTATTTCCCAAGCATTTGACTTGGGAAATTCCAAGATGGTGGTACTCGGATAATTTTTTTATTAAAGAAATAAATGGAGTGGGAAGAGAAGAATAAAGGAAATAAGAAGTGAGTAGGAAATAAATATGTAGAACCCATTAAGAAAGAAAATGATTTGTTCAAAGATGTCAATGAATTATATAGAATTAGTAACTCTTGATGAACATTTATTTATGGACTAATCCCAAAGTCTCTTTACTTACCCAAAATGTTCCTAGGATAGCTCACACAATTTAACCTGACATAGGACTTCTAATTAACCTAAAGTTCCACTCCTTGAAAAACTACTAATTTTCCTAAAAAAATATAATTCCACATTTATGAGCAAGGTTTCAAATCTTAAAGGGAAGTCCTATAAAACAACGGGATGGGTTATCATATCAAAGTGTTGGGATGAAATTGCTCTATCATTGTCTTAGCACCTGAATCGGTGTGTCCTAAGACATCTCTTGTCCCAAGTATTGTGAAAGGTGAGAAGCCAGCACATTCCATTTCATGAAAAAACTGGAATGGACCCCTCACATGGGATTTAAAAACTTGCTTCTGAGAATAGATAAGCGATCCAGCTGGTATTAAAACTTGTAGGATTATCTAAAGTTTGCCAAAAAATAAATCTGAAAATACAATAAGAATTAAAAAGTTTTTTGTGTATCAAAAGCATCACCCATTAATTTGCTATGAACTACAAAACAAATGAAGCTTGAAAATTCACAAGTAAATGCAGAATTATAATGCATCGGCCCAAGTGTCCTAGTGCCACTTCAAGGTGTGAGATATATGCTATTGTTGGTCGAGGAACACTACCAGATATTAAAAAGTTCACTGGCAGTTATCCTAATCATCTTGCATTTTTGAAGCACTGCTGTCAATTTTTTTTGGATGATTTAGAGGATGCCAAAGAAAGAAAAAGCATATCATAGATGATAATGTAGGAGAGTATAGAAATTACTTGTACGGACTAGAGGGCATACGATTTTCATGCCAAGAGTAGTGCTTTCACACATAGACATAGTATGATGTGAAGATAAGGGTTAGACCATAGTATGATGTGAAGATAAGGGTTTTCCTGTGTAGATACTTCAAGTTGATTAAGTTGCAAGCATCCAGAGTTCTTGGATATGATAGGCAGCATGTATGACGAGCTTACAGATAATTATCATTACAGGGTTACTAAGATAGATAACCATGCAGATATTTAAGTGTAGGTTGATTATTCCTTTATGCAGTTTCAATTTATCTTTAGATGTATTTGGTTTCCTTTTCATGTATATTTTTTGAAATATTTTAAAAATCTTTTTGAACTTAGCTATGTTGTATTCTTGGTATATGATATGCAGCAATATTGGGTGAGTTTTTTTTAATAAAAAATATGCATGTTTAACTTGATTTTAAGATGATAGATTCATTTAGGGGATTATTTCATATGTTCAAACGGGATCTTTTTGTTATGTCAGAGCAATCAAAAGCACTCTTAGTTGAAGAAGGGGTTTAGAGTGCATCTCTGTGTGCCATGCGGTAAGGATTGAAATGCTGGGCGTACTGACTTCATACTGTATGAGATGGGCATGCATGCCCTGGAATCAGCTGAACTGGACCCTATTGCCTCTATGGATGCACTTAGTCTTTTTAATTTGTGTGTGTGTTTTTTTTTTTTTTTGGGTGGGGGGGGGGGGGGGGGTGGAGGGGAAGGGGTGCATTTTTCGATCAAGGAAGGGTGTTAGAGTTGCACTTAATTCCTGGCTAGGCCATGAACCATTCAACATAGCCCACATTTTGGATGGGTAAGGCCAAGCAATCTTTTAGGTTGGGCCAAGCTTGACCTTCAATAACATGAACCAGATTGAAGTTGGGTCAAACTTAAGGCAGCAATTAGTGAGCTTGGTAATCCAGCCCCACTCAACACAGGCATGCATGCTGTACAGACAGATATTTGTTTAACAAAATTCAGTTTATCACAGAAAACGAAGTTGGTAGCACTTAAATTTGATGCATCTAGTTATTGAAGCAGCCTTGTGAGTCATGACAGCTCTCTCTTAAGAAAATCCAGATGAAAAATACAAGCTTTTTTAGTGATTCAAATGGTTGTTTTGGATAATTTTTGGACTAAAATTGGGTCTTGCGTTCCCAAATAATTACTTATCATAGCCGAAACTGCATTTCTCAGATTGGAGCAATTTGGATTGAGGACAGAGCAAGCTTTGGCTAAGTTTTTAGCATCCAATCTCATTAGCTCAAGACCAATGTTGGCCTCGCACAGCTCACTTGATGTGCACATTTAGCCAACATGCATATCAAATTAATAAATTACATGTTTTATTCTGTAAAAAGCACACAAAACGCTATAAATCCCTGTAGATACGCAGCTTTTTATATAAATCACTAAGGCACCCATATTTCTAGTGTCACTACTGGACACATATTGGCCCAAGAAGGCATGCAAATCTTGTCAATGTGAAACATTTTGTTCTATTGTTGTGGATAGATTTGTAAATATGCATAGAAATGTATTTGAATTGTTAGAATGCAAGTCTCATTCTTATAAACACATAAAAATTTTAATCATTATGGACATGCATCATATTTTTGATAAATATCTCCCACCCTCACCCCAACCAAAAAATAAGAAAGAAAGAAGGAATGAAAAGAAAGTTATACTATATTTTATAGTTAAAATTAAGCCTGGTTGGGAACCAGAACACTATTAGCTGGAACTTGCTTGGGTTTCATTAGTTTCAGCTGCTTTTGGCCAAGATCAGCCCTGTGGTTTTAGTGAAAAATAACTTATAAAGGAAAGTTTCCTTTTTTAGGTAATTTCTATATATTTTACATTTAGTTAATCTTTCTAGTGAATGATGAACCAAGGATTTAGAAAGCATTGTAATTCAAATTTTTTGAGTTTCAAGTAAATTTAAAGCACATTGGTATTGGGTTAGAAAAACAATGAGGGAATATTTTTTTTTTTTGCCAATGTAGTTATATTAATATTTTAAATCTGTATCAACTAAACAAGATTATTTGGATCCTGTTTATATTTCATGATGTTCAGAAGATATAAACTTCTGCAGAAGTATTTTTTTTAAAAGAAAAGCTATTTTTGACATGGGTGCACACATTTGGCGTATAAGATTCTTGCAGAACAATTTATTATGTTTTTAAAATGGTATATATTCTACTTTGTAGCTTGTAATTTATATTTTACGATTATCCTCTATATGTAAAAAAATTTAACAATTGTTAAAAATTAGACCATCAAAACTATAGATAATACACCAAAATTCCAAGCAATTATGAAAGACTCTAATGATGCCTGATATTTTCTTATTTGGTTTTATTTTCCTCTACTATTTAATACTTTTTCGTTAAAACGGCAAAAACCGAGCCTTTTTTCTGAAACTGTTGAAGCTGCTGTGATTGAAACCCAATTTCCTCAGTCAAGTTTGAGAATGAAACCGAGTGAACAAGCCTTGATATTACCAACTCTAGTCACATATTAACACCAAATCAACTCAGGGAAGAAATTCTTACTTATGTACAATTTTGAAATATTTGCGCAAAATGTAACAATTATGACAGATGATCATGCATATTGGATTATATTGGTTGGTATGTTTCAATGCAAAGTTACACCAATGAATACTAAGATACAAAGTCTATATCATGTTTGTGTTCCCTTTGTGGGGCATGTATCTTACAGTGTGGTATTGTTTGCATATCATATCTGTGTTCCTTTGTGGGGCATGTATCTTACAGTTTGGTATTGTTTGCATTGATACTTTAAAACCTTGGGTAGCAATGAGGTCGAAGTGTTGCTTGCGTGGATGTTGGACAATAAAAATGTGAGTTAAATGACGGAGGAGTATTTTAGAGGAGCAAATGAAGGGTGTGTGTATATCTGTTTCTGTATTAGGTTAGAATCTAAGATAGGAGTAGATAGAGGAACACACACACACACACACACTCTCTCTCTCTCTCTCTCTCTCTTTCTCTCTCTCTCAGGCATGCATACACACACAATGTAAGGATGGGAAACCCATGAAGATTTTTCAAGAGAATAAATCCAACTAATAGGGTGCAAATGGACCCATGTCTGAGAAGGTGAGTGTGTTACCATGGAAGAAACTAAGTTGATGAGAAAATGGGGGTGGAGAGCGACTGACCTGAGGTCATTGAGGTGTTCCACAAAAGAGCTTGAAGAGGAAACATTTGAGTTCCAATATTAGAGGTTTAAAGAAATGGAGACCAATTGAGATGGCATAGGCATGTGTGACAGCCAATGGAGACCCTGTAAGAAAAGGGGCTCAAATTTGTTTGAATGGTAATTAAAGGAGGGTAAGCCTGGACGAATGTCATGAGAAAAGATTTCAGAATTCTTGTGATGGCAAATGATGTAATGTTGATAGCAATGGATGTAGAAGAGGATTAACAAAGCCTGCTAGGTAGAAGGATGAGACTTGTCTGTTTTTGTCATGATTTTGTTCTCATGTTCTTGTTAGCAGAAATAAACATTGTTCGGTTGCAATATATTCTGCGAAATGAATTTTTCCCTTCATATTTCAGCATAACCAGAAAATTTTATCAATTTGAGATTTATTTGGTTGTTCCGTCATACAAGTTATAGTTAGCAAAGCAGCAAACTTAGTTGCATCCTATTTGTTGAAGAAACTCTGAATTTATTTACAGTTTATGGATCTATAACATGCTTGCAATAGTCCACCATGGAATGGGCTGTGAGTTATACTGTTTCCACTTTGATTTTGGTTTTTTGCAGTATCATCCTGATTGTAGCAAGGATTTGCAAGCTGGTGAGATGTTTAAGAGCATCCATTGTGCATATGAGGTGGTTATTCCTGCAGCCTTCCTTCTTATGTTTTGACTTGTGTTAGCAAATATATGGTGGTAAGGTCAAATATTGAACATGTTGACAATAAGTTATGTCCATTTCTTCACTTTTTAAATGAATTCCATTCTTTTTATGAAATTCAATAAATTTTATCAATAAATTGTTCATCTTTTTTGAGAACTAATTTGTAATCAGAATTTCTCATTCTTCGATGCAGATTTTCTTGTATACAGACTTTTATTGGATTACTGCATCCATTTATTTATATTGTATTTTAATTATTCACTTTTCTTCTTGGTTTTTTTTGTTATATCATCAACTTTGGACATTATCTGTCACCAAGTCTGCCATTTGACAACTAATCCAGAGTGTTGATCCAGTGGTCCTCTTGGACTGGGTACAGCAATGTTCACTCTTTAAGATAATTCTAGTCATCAGTTTACAAATTTTTTGAAAAGGTGAAGAATATAAAGTTAAAATCTGCTATGTAGTATGTATTCATGCATTAGAGACTAGGAATTCATGATCCATCAGCTAAAGTGACAAGATTTCTAAATAATTTATCCTGCAATAGGATAAGTACTATATGACATCCTCCACCGACAGTAACTACAAAGCTCACCGTGCAAAGAGGTTTGCCATACTGAAGTTTTGTTGATTCTTTTAAGTAGTTTGGGCTTCACAAATTTCTAGAGATCTTATTTGAAGAAAATTGCTTCAAGTTAAATTGAATTCTTTTTTTCTGAATTAGGTGCTCTCCGACGAAGTCTCAAGAGCTCAATATGACATAACACTGAAACATCCCCGAGCGACAGGGAGACGGCACAGGAGAAACTGGACTCACTATCCTGACTCTGAAGAAATGAGAAGGATTTATAAATGGGAAGAACTGAAGCAGCGAATGCGTCAAATGAAGCACAAAAGGCAAAATCCATGGTATTATCAGAAAAATCCAGATCAAGAAACCTCAAACCATGAAAGAGTATCCTTCATTGATGTGTTAGGATTTGCCTTCTTCATGGTCTTCTTCGTGCAGACAGTTGGATACCAAGCATCACTTACGATCTGTGGACTAATGGCATTGTTGGACAAGCAGTTGGACATTGGATACAAGGCAGGCTATATAATTGCATGGATCTTGGGAGGCCATGGAGGTATTTTGCTTGCATTGTGCATCAATTTTACCAGTTGGCTCTGTGGCAAGAACAGCAGCAGCCTTGTTGTACTGGTGGTGGTTGCATTGTGGGTAGGTTCTAGCCTTGCAAGATTGCCCCCCTTCCCCAAGGTGCGGTGCTCACCCTGTTATACATGTCCATTAAGCTTCGGGTTGATTTACAGTAATGCAATGTTAACTTCTCATCCTCTCTTGTTCATGGTGATAGGAGTGGAATACTGCTCTCCATTGACTGTTCATATGATGTATATTTCTGACTCATCCATTATCCAAATAATTCATTCCATGCTGCGTTTTACTACTGCTGAAAGCTATGAGGTTCACAATGGCAAAAGGCACCACCTTGATAAGAACGCACATGAACATTGTAGAACATAAACCTTAATAACATTGTGGAACTAATGTAGGCTGTCAACCATTGTAGAACACAAAACATTTATTGATAGCAGTTCATAAGTCCTGTAAGCTGTCCAAGGGCTCGTTTGTTAGCACATGTTGCCTTGACCGTATTGCTTTCATAACAATTAGGTAGTGTTTGAAATAGGGGATAAGAGGGGATATCCAGGATACCTCTCTTATTTCCAAAAGTCATAACTATAAGGATAGTTGGGATATTCCCTTTTATTTCCAAAAGCCATAACTATAAGGTAGTGTTTGATAGCCTAAAAGCTATCCCTGGATAAATGTACGGGATAGCATTTATCCAGGGGATAGCTGAGGGAATAAGCATTTTTTTTAAAATTATAAGTTTGCCATCAAGGGATAACATTAGTTGTTCCTGGGTTCCCTAAGGAATAAGTTCAAGGGATAACCCATGGTTAACTATGGTTAACCATAGGTTATCCCCTCTAGTTAAATTTTTTCAGACCTATCCCTTCTAGCTATAGCATTTGGGAATAAGAAGGGATATCCAGGGGATATCCTTCCTTATCCTCCATATCAAACACTACCTAAGGGATAGCTGGAATAAAGTTAACCAAAGGGATAATTCATGGTTAACCATGATTAACTATGGGATATCCCCTCAATTTATTGGCTAGAGAATGCAGAAATAGCTGGTTATCCCTTCAAATAAAAGTAAAAAAAAGTTATCCTATGTACTTACCTTTTTGCATTTGATATGATTAATAGGATAGGCAAGGGATATCCTTAGGGATAGGCAAGGGATAAACTCTATCCTGTACACTTATCCATGAATAATATTTTTTCTATCAAACACTACCTTAGAATTGTCAGCGGGGGTGCCTCCCGCCTCTGTTTGTTTCTTTCTTCATTATGAATTGGTGGGTGTGAGACGGACTCCAGATTGATGCAACGGCCTTCCATTTTCAGCTTAAGCCTTTGGGTTTCCATGCCCTTTGGAAGCTTAAAAACGGCACCAAAGGCCAAACTTAGAAGAATCCAAATGCCGTGTCGGGCGATCTCATGGGTTGCGTGCTGGATGCAATGCAGACAGAAAAGAACACCATCCTTGACCCTCCAACCTTGTCAACAAAGCTCCTTCGTCTATTGATTTTGCCATTTTGGTGTCTGAATAGAGTTTAGATTTTTTTCTTGAACAGCAATTCAAGCCCTTGCAATTCCATTTGACAAAGAAAAATCTCAGCAAGATTTATTACGTTTCGTTAGCGAAGTAGGAATTTGACAACACTATCAACCATGTCAGCCTATTCGTTGTCGCCCATTGCTTACGAGAGAACTTCTATTCCATTCTAACCAAGTAATTGCAAGCATTTGGCAGGGCTTGAGGCTCGGTCCCATGATGCAACCAGCACCGAGATTATTAAATTCATCTCATTATGATCTAAGCGATGAGACATGATCAGGAAAACGATGCATCTCGTAGACGTCGTTTAGATAAGGGCATGACTTTTATGGCTTGCAACGTGATGTAAAAAGATGATCATCAATGTTGCCCCTATCACTCCACAAAACTGGAGATAAAATCAGGGCTCGAATATTTCGATATATATATATATATATATATATATATATATATATATATATATATATTTGCATATTATGTAAAATCGATGTCAAATGACACCGATTTAAAAAATGGCTCTTAGAATTAAGCCTCTTTTCCTTTAAATTTTAGCGCATGTTGATGACTCCAACGTACCAGGCTAGCTATAAGATACGGTCCTGCCAATTCACTTGATGATATTAAAAAATTAATTTCATACATATTTATCTTTATTGTATACAGTAAAAAAAATAATTATATAAAATATAAAGCAGAAAGATGATTTTAAAAAAAATTTATACAGCTTTACTTTTCTTTTCTCGTTTTTTTTTTTTTTTTTTTTAAGATGTGGTCAATTGAATCGGCGCTTGATAACTTCCTCTAAATTTTGGGTCTTCCCATTGATTTAAGACTTTTAGTTTTCTTTGCAGCCATTCCTTCTTGTGACGGCAACGCGCTTAGCAGGCAAGGTGGTCCAAAAAACCCATTTCATCTACCTCGTGCAAGGTGTCACATCCTGGCGTCAACTTTCCTCGCGATGATGCCATGGGAAAAAAAAAATACATATAATTATATATAAAACGCCTCCAAAGATGCGATGGCCAAGCTGGGAGTACTGTTACTGTTAGACGTCTATTTCACTATAAAGAAATTAAAACAAATTGCAAGAATTTTTTCAATAGCCGTTACCTCATTGCTCCTGTTCCTTGGCCGTCAAAGCAAGAAACTATAAGAAAACAAAATTTATGCACCCCAGGTTCCAACAATTCCTTTCTAATTAATTTCTCCTTGGTTACAGGTCAGTATCCGAGGGTGTCAGCCGTTGGTTTTGCCCATGGGTTCCAGAGACCATAGACTAATCTTGGTCTTTTTTGGCTGCATCTCTTGAATCGTTGATGCTGGGTGCTGGCGATTCACATAGCTCACTGGAGCGATGATGATCCAACTCAAAATCTTGGGAGGGATCAAATCTCTCTCGCTTCTACGCTCGCTTGATTCCAAGATGGAGCTACGTTAAGGTAGTGTTTAATAGAAAAAATATTATTCATGGATAAATGTACAAAATAGAGTTTATTCTCTAGTTATTTTTAGAAATAGTCTTTGGCTATCATATCAAATACGAAAAGATAAATCTATAGGATAATTTTTTTTCTCTTATTTGGAAGGACAATCAGCTATTTCTGTATCTAAAAAATAAATTGAGGAGATAAACAATGGTTAATCATGAATTATCCCTTTAGTTAACTTTATTTTTAGCTATCCTTTATAGTTATGACTTTTGAGAATAAAAGAGGATGTTCATGAAATATTTTCTTTTATTTTCTATCTCAAACACTATCTAAGTGTGTTTGGCTCACCGTATGAGATTGCCGATGGACTCAGAAACACATGGAAGGTTACTGATATTGGTTTCAAGCTGAAACTATTTCTTCACATGCATAACGAAATCAACCCAATTAAATCGGATCGGTTCTAAATCGGAATTTAGAAAGAACCATTTTGTTTTGTTTTTTTTTTTTTGTGTTAGCTTCAAAATTTTATCTTACCTTTTTATCATTTTTAATAAATTAAATATTTTTTTAGTTATAAAAACTGAATGATGAGAAACTAAGAGCCATTATAAAAATATTAAAAAAATTCATAATATTGGTAAATATTAATTGTTTTTTTAAGTTACTTGTTTAATATCTCATGATTTTTTTTTCTTAGTTATGGTAACTAGAAGGGATATATAATATTTATTAATTAATTTTATACTAAATATCTTTAATTTGATTTTTAAGAGGACTTTATTTTCTAAAAAAAATATATAGTTGGTTGTTGAGTCAAATGAACCAATCTTTGAAACCAAAATCGATCTGATGGTGGTTGGTTACAAGCTTTTGGATTCAAAACTAATCCGGATTATCTTAATTCATTACTTACCTTTAGTGTTTGATTTTTTAGTTTCATATTTTTAGGTATACACTGCTGCTAAATGATGCGGTCATGGTTCTTAAACCATTCTTTATTGTTTGGATTTTTTTTTTTTTTTTTTACAAAACGAACGATTATACAATTTTCGTATGAATCAGTCAGATATATTAGAAAACAAAATTTACTACATAAGGATAGGATATGGTCGCCTGGCCTCCAACTCCATGGATCCGCATTCAGTTCGCCGCCGAGTTGACCTTACGATAAATATGACGGATATGAACGGAATTAATCTCCCGCAATATAGATCAACGATCCCTCAGAATCAGATTTGAGGACCATCTAAGCAGCTTTCATTCAATAATCAAGAAATGACCCTCTCAATTATAATTCTATGAGCATGAAGAATTTGACAGCATATGAAAGACCCGTGAGGAACTGATGAGTCCAAAAAAAACTAAAACCTTTGGCGGCCAAAAGATCACCCATCGGCCTCAAGAGAAAAAATTCGTACACCGATTCACCGTTGGAATACTACTCCGTATCAAATACTGCCTTAGTGGATAATAATCTTTTAGTAGGATGTGAAATCAAATGTCAATAGATCAGACGGTTCACATCGTTAAAGATCATCAAGATCATGGCCCGCCAGTGCTGTTGATCTCCGCGTCGCGTCCCTCTCCTTTAGTGGCGAGAAGGTACGCCTCTCCGGTACGGTGCGCAATTATGCCACCAAAAGCTCCCTCCTTTAATTGGCCAATGCTATGCTTGCACTTTCTTGAGACGTAGCCTTTATCCGATGCTGAAGATAAAAAGAGCCATGGAGGGTGGTAGTAGTAGTACTCCACAAAGGACCAGAGAATCTCTCCCTCAAACAAGAAGGCATGGCATTTTAATCCATAGCCGCCACACATCATGCCTTCATTCTCTCAGCTTAAAGCCATGTCTCATGCCACCATGGAAGCAAGCAAGCAAGCAGGACTGCTCTTCGTTCTCCCTCTCTATTTAAATTGCAGGCATAATCCGGGCTCCAATCATTCAAGATAAGGGCTACCTTTCACCACGCCACCACCCACCCAAGTTGAGATGATGCTTATCGTAATGCTTTAATGCCCACTTTCTAGAGTTCCAGATCACTCCATCTCATTTAAAAGCGGACCCTTTTAGACTGTCGCTTTCCATCCATTCCTCATCTCAAGCCCCCGTATATATATATATATATATATATATATATATATATATGTATAGCTTTATCCATGACTTCCTTCACCCCCTCCAAGTCTCGGACCGACGTAATTTAATTAAGAGCTGCCAGGGCTACCAAAAGATTCATTCAGTGGACCATTCCGATCTCTTTAAGTAGAGAAGGAGCACCCACTTGCGTGCATTAATGAACAATGGAGGCTCGCTGGGGACCTCCTGCTGTTCTCCAAGTGGTTTGGCCAACGGTCTCCTAACATGTGCCAGTGAATGGAATTCACATCCAGCCTCCGCTCCTTCGAGAGATATTAATCAATGGTTCCACACAAAATGAATGGCTTCAATGGATCATATCCTCAAACATGGAGGCTCGTAGCTAGGACACAAAGCAGAACCACTTCAAATTAAGGATCCGTCGGTTTAGATAGTCCGTCCTCTCATTTGCTAATTTAAATTGCTATCGGTTTCTTGGAGGATTTCTTCAGTCTGTGAACATTATTGAAAAGGGCTACATACACATACCAATTGCACTTTAAATACTTTGGAACTCTTCTGGAACCTGAAAGTAAAGAAAATGAACAACAAACATATATAAAGAATATATAGGTGTGAATTTTAGAATCTAAATGAAATGAAATGTCTCTCATTCCTCGTGAAAATCTTTAACGAGTTACACCTCATAGAGTACATCATATTAGGTCCGCCTAAATGATATCTTCTTCGACTCATAATAGTAGAACACAAGAGTGAATGCAGACACCACCACCACCACCACCACCACATGCATTTCAGTTCACTTCACCACTCCTGTACAATGAAGCAGAAGAGCTATATGATCTGATACCAAATAAATATTGGCCAAAAACAATATACAGTCGAAGCGAATGTTGATGGGATTGCTCGAGAATGCATTCAGATATCAAACATCCACTGCATCAACTGAGAGAGACCTGGTTCTGGCAAGAGAGTTTGGCAGAAGAGCTCCGGCATAGAAATTCTTTGCATTGAGCATCTCAGGGCTGCTCTCGGCATTCGCCTCACAATGTCGGGCCCTCTGGGCTCCCAAATCGGGGCGGCTACTCCAGCAATACCCTTCGTTAGCATCGGCCGGAAAAATCTTCTTCGAGGCGATTGAGGAATCTCTGTTGCTCTGAGGGATGTGAAATGAAAAATGCCTTCCCAAATGGAAGGACTTCATTGGTTTGCCTTCAGAAGTTTGCAAGCATTCGAAATTTGAGGAACCTGCGGTGCCATTCTCCACTCTCATCTCCCTGTTGCCCAGGTCTGGCGATGGATGCAAAGCTCCCCTTGATTCTCCCAGCTGTTGAGTTCTGTACTCCCTCAGTTCTTGACGGATGTTGTCTTCGTGATCATCGGATAATATATCAGCTGGTGAGCAGTTGGCCGGTTGGTCACCTTCATCACCAGAGTAAATCTCTCTCAAAGCTTGCAGGCAGCGGTCGGGTCCATCCGAGTGGCTGGTGGATGGCACTGGTCCCTCGGTCGCATTTTGCTCGGATCCCTCGACCTGGCATGTTATCTCTTCGAACCTTCCATGCATTGCAGCGCACTCAAGGTTCGAACAATGGCCCAACCGCATATTAGCACAGCATGGAGTCTTGAGGGAGAGGTAGTCCTTAAGCGAACCGCATGAAGAGACATTGGATGCACAATTCTGACAGAAGCTGGCAGCAGGAATTAGTGGCATTTCTTCTATCCCAGCCCCAGGTCCTGGCCTCCATTCCGGTACCAGTGAAGCTACCTCTCCATCAATCATTTCTGCTATTCTAGACACCTCATAATCGGTTATATCCAACTCCACGACCATCTCCGCTGCAACACTGAACGCAGTATCAGCTTCGATGTGGAATGGAAAGTATATGTTGCGCATTGGGCCTGCAAAACAAATCACAAGTGATGCGATGGGGTTCCTTTGCACATGAATGAATCGTAGCAGGAAATCTTTAGGCAATGTAAAACCTCTTATTATACCATCTTTGTCTGCAATCCTGAGCCTCAGAAATATGCCCCCATCTTCTCTCTTCCTTCCCTTGATGGTGATATCTACGTTGGCCAGTGGATCGTCTTCTTGGCTGATGAAAAGATCCATTCCATGGGTTTCAACGTCGGCAGCGTCGTAGCCCCATCCATTTTCTGTCTCTGTTTCTTGATGGAGACTGCGGGGCAATCCATTATTAGCGTACAACGAGTCATTGCTTGGAAGAAGATCAAGAGAAGGTTGCTTCGCAATGCGGTCGTCCATGGCGCTCAATTCTCTATCTCCATAGACCAAACCATGATCATCGATTTGGAGAAATGGGTCCTTTAGAAGCTCTCTCGCAGGAAGCCTTCGGGAAGCTGTGGCCAAGCATTTTTCCACAAACTGCCTCACCTCAGGATCCTTAACTTTATACAGAGCCTCTGGCTTGGTCCCCTACGAGATATATGAAAGTAAAAAAAAAAAAAAAAACTGTGACAAATGAATTGTAACACACATAATATAATTAATTAGCTATCAGGATCCAAAAACTCTTACAGATATAACTTTCTTGTAGATCTGCGCCGGATGAGTGCATTCACTGTACGGGTACTCGAAGGTGACCATTTCCAAGACGCACATCCCAAAAGAGTAAACATCCACCAATTCGTTGTATTCCTCTTCGTACACCTCTGGGGCCATGAATTCCGGTGTGCCTGTCGAGGATTGGTAAATCTAAATCTAAATCTAAATCTAAATCTAATTCACAGTGGAATGACGATGATGATGATGATGATGATGATGTAAGTAGGCTACGGTGAGCGCACCTACGCAGTGGACGGCGTGTGATTTCCGGAGGATGGCGGCGAGGCCGAGGTCGCCGATCTTGACCTCCCCTTGGTTGCCATTGATGAAGATGTTGTCGCACTTGAGGTCCCTGTGGATGATGGGGGGGTCGTGGCTGTGGAGGTAGAGCAAGCCCTTCAAGATCTGCCTGCACCAATGCTTCACTGCCCTGATGTTAACCCTCCTGTGCTTCTGCCTGTATCTATTCCAACAGAGAATAGAGAAGGAATAAGTCGAGAATAAAACACCGACCAAAAGCCAAATCTTTATTTCGGTCGGATAAAATCCACTTACTGCCTGAGAGTGCCAGAGGTGAACATCTCGGTGACAAAATTGATGTTCCTCTTGGAGGTGTCAACCCAGGAGGTGTAGAACTTCATGATGTTCTTGTGCTTGAGGGTCTTGAGGAGGTGGATCTCACAGTAGAGCCTCTCCAGGTCCTCAGGGCTCTGGAGGAAGTCATGGAGCTTCACCTGGTTCCAGGCTACCTCGATCCCCTCATACTCATCAAAACCCCTGTAACTGCCATCAGATTAAAGGCAAAAAAAAAAAAAAACAACAACAACACATCCCATGAGAAATCCATGAATTAAGAAGAGAGAAAAGGAGAGGGGGTAGGTGGGCAACAGGGGAATGGGATCATACACTGTCTTTGAAGCTCCCCTGCCAAGGATCTCATTGTACTGCAGGCAGGAAGAAAAACAGAGGAAAGATTGTGAATTAGCCTAACATAGCAAAAAGACTCTGAACAAAAAGAGGAGGGGGAAAAAAAAAATAAAAATTGAGGATTGGAGTAAAGGAAGGAATTGTTTGTGTAAGTACCCTGCCATATCTTCCAGTGGGATCAACCTCCACAAATTCTGGGTAATCTGGCTCCTGGGCCTTTGCACCCATCATTCTCCTTAACTTCCCTGCGTATAATCTAAGCTTGTGCGGTCCTTCCTCGGAGGACCATAGAAAAAGAAAAACAAAAAGAAATATGATACACCACAAACAAGCCCGACCCCTTAATCTCTGGTCTACCTAGGAGACTGGAGGAGTGAGGAGAGAGAATCCAAGCCAAAGAAGATGGCTGAGAGATGAGAAGAAATCGCTTGCTGGTGATGGACGCCACAGAAAATTGGAGGTGAGAAAGAGGAAAGAGAGAGAGAGAGAGAGAGAGAGAGAGAGAGAGAGAGAGAGAGGGGCTTTTTCTAAAGGGGTGGGTGGTGTTCACCAACAAGACAAGGTTTTCCAACTCAGCTACAAGATTGTTCTGTGAATCAATGGAGAGATACCAACCTACAGGACAAAAAGGACAGATGGAGGGTCCAAAAATTTCACCCCACCCTTCTCTTTAACCCTCCTTCCCCCATGGCTTGCCGTAAAACTCCACTCTGCATGCGCGCGCGCGCGCGCGAGAGAGAGAGAGCGCGCGCGCGCGAGAGAGCGCCTCCCACGCCCCCGACGCGGCCACCAACGGATTAAAACCGCAGGTTATGACCTCCAAATCCCTATAAATTTTATGCTAAAACTTCGCCGCACCCGTGCGCTTTTATGTTATAATTGCTTTCCAAAATCGAAATCTTTCGGTTACATACAAATGTTTCATTTTGTTTACTCGGTCAGCCCAAATTAAATAATCAATTCATCTATCAATTTTTATTAATATTTCAACCTTGATATTAAAAAAAAAATCATGAATAATTGAATCAATCGTGCGAAACGTTGCCATAAACGTTGTTTTCTATTTTTTGTTTGATGACTATAGAGTTTTGCTGGCTCGTTTTTTTTTGTATCCTGTAATATTTAAAAAATTCTAATAGTTTAAATTTAGACAAAATTCTGATCATTTGATACGGTGGCTTTTCAAATTTAGGATATCTATGACTATAAATAAATAGTAAATATCTTATCCATGAAAGGCGCATTAAAGGAATGGAATCCTCTGCTTTGTACTATTGCCACCTTTAATTCATGGATGGGCGTGTAATTTTTTTTTTTTTTTCAATTCGATGGTGGAATCCATCATGAGTGAATCCATCTTCTCATAGTATAAGGGATAGCAATGCGTACCCCACTATGTGATTCCGATCTTACATTAAATGCATTTGGTAATTATTATTAGTAAGTTTTTATATAAAAAAAATATTTTTATTGCATTATCATCTTGACATGAGGGGAGAATTCATTCGAGATGTCAGTTTATATATATATATATATATATATATATGAACTTTTAGACCGATGAACTTTTAGACCAAGGACCAATTCTAAAGGGTAGTTGGTCCAACATTTATCACTTAAAGCCACCCGATGGAGTCAAAATTGGACACTTTGCTCCTTTCTTTCTTCCTTCCTTTCTTCTTCCTTCCTTCCCTCCTTCCTCCTCCTTCTTCTCCTTTTTTTTTTTTCTTTAATTTTTTTTTTTATAAACAATAATCAGATCAACCTAGGTTATGTCAAGCCCGATATATCAAAAGATAAAATAAAAAAAATACATATAGACATAATCCCTCGGCATTTAATACCATGAATCCAAATGATGAACAACCCGAAAAGTAATACAGTCAACCATCGAATTAGCTTTCCGATAAATGTGCCGAATCTAAATAAAATCAACCTGATGAATCATCGACCATATATCAGACATCATATGATATATGATAGAATTAACTTTCTATCATATGATAGAATTAACTTTCTATCGAAGCCAGCGAACTACAGTGATAGAGTCACCCTCAATGATAAGCCGATAAGTACCTAAGCCGCGTATGACGTAAAAAATGCCAGCCCATGTAGCATACAACTCAGCAGCCGAAATAGAGATGTCAAGAAGAATAAATCCATCAACCGTAATCAAAGATCCATCAAACCACGGATTACAAAAGCCGAACCATACCTTAAAGTGACATGAAGAACTCAAAATTTCAGGCTACGGATTGCTTGCAACCATACCTACCGATAGCACCTGGATTCATTTCAATATTTTTATAAATTTATAAAAAAACATAAAATATTTAAATAAAAATGGAGATGCTTGTAGAGAAATAATAAAATAATTTTGATCAACAAAATATAGATAGGTAATAAAACAAAGAATGATCCCTTGTAGCGGGAGTGAAAGATAAAGACATCGAACTTATATAAGAGATGGACTGATAGTGTATTTGTGCCAAGCTTAAATAAGCTAGTTAAAGTGAATATGAATACATAAATCGAAGAGGTTTTGAAGAAAAAATTTGAAAGTACTTTTTTTTTAATTTTAATATTAATTTTTTCAAAAAAATAATCAATATATTTTTAATTATTTATAATAAAAATATTATTAAAAAAAATATTTTGTATTTTTATTATTTTATTTTTTTTTTTAACTTTCCTCTCCACCCAAACAGAGCATTAGGAAGCCGGTTACTGAAATCTCAACGCGGCATCACCATGCTAGTTTGTTCTCCAACACCGGAGCAGGCCGGAGATTGATCCAGCGACTGTCGCTGGAAATCTCAGCCTTCCACAACCGGTGGATCCTCATCCAACGGCCAGCGATGGCCCGGCGCCCACCTTTTTGACCGAACAACGGGGCGGCGGTAGCAGTCTTCGGTACCAAAAAAGAAGTCGACAAGCGTCAAGCAAGCATTGGATGGAGGAACTGTGCGATGTCCGCGACGGGAACTTTTTCCAAGACGCGTCTCCCGGTCAATTAAACTACGCCAGTTAGTGTACTGAAGGAAGTACGGCAACGTTGGGCGAGAATTGACGGCTCCGCTCGCTGCATCCACCCAGGCAGCATCCAGATTCTTCTCACGACGTGTCGGCCAAGGCCCAAAGGCTCCGAACTCCGAAGCCGACCGGCGACGGTGCGGAGAAGCCTCCGGGCCCCACAGGGAGCGCGACATCGGCTGTGCGACAAGTCAGCGTGGAAGAGCGCGTCGGTGTCAGGGCCAAGACAGCGCATCGGGAGCGGGGGTGGAATATGAGGTGGGTGTGGAGACCCGTCTGAGGGGAGTTGGCAGGGAGGGGACGGAAGGGCACATGGGTGCATGAAAACAACGCCTTTTTAAGCCTTGGTCTCGCCCTCAGAGTATCTTGTCTTTGACGTACCATCCAAGGACCAGCTCTCCGCTCCCCCCACGTTCTCTCTCTCTCTCTCTAAAACGGAATCATCCACCAAAGCCGCTCGTTATTGATAACCGTAATAACTATTATTTATTTCATGATGCACAATTCAATTTTGATATAATTCTATATATATATATATATATATATATATTTAAAAATAATGCTAATTTAACAGAAGAGTTCAGTTGCTGTATTTTTTTTATTTTTTTTAAAAAAATTAAATTCTAATTTTACCCATTTAATGCTTTTTAAGTTTTATCCAGTGTTTTTATGCTCCTGAGCATTTTATTGCTTACAACATAGAAAAAAATCTCAATAAACTATAATTTTTTTTTATAAAAAATGGGTTATAAATTAACAACAATCTTTATTTTAGGAGTATTTACACCGAAAGTTGTTGAGCTTTTCAATTGAGTTTTTATTTTTTTTTAATTAAGTATGTCAATTTATAAAATTTATTAATTATATATATATATGTATTATGATGCTGAATAATAACTCGATGGATCATCCAGATGATAAACGTTAAAAAAATTAAATTATACTGTATTAAAAATAATTTTTATTTTTTATTTTTTTATTCTTATGTAAGCGACTATTTTCTTACATTAACCGTTTTAAGAAGATCAGTTTTGTCAAGTTACTGTTGATTATGGTTAAAAAAATGTATGTAATTAGAATAGATAAAATTCATGAATCAATATATTTAAAGTTAAAAAAATAAAAATTTAATATGAATAACTGATAATATTTGGAAAAAAAATACTTTTGAGGTTTTACCAGATATAGTCCATCGAAATATATTTGGTAAATATTTATATTTTTTTTTTGGTAGGCCATAGCAAAATTTGTTTAAGTATATTAGGACAAAATTTTTTTATTTTTAACTTCAAAATCTAAATGATAGCAGGTTAAATTTAGCAGAGTTAACTTTTTGATAATATGATCTGAACTCTATAAGCATTCAAAGGAATAGATTGGATGTCTGAAGCAAAGGGTTGATCGATTAAATAAATCTCTTGCTATGGTTGGATAGAGGTCTCGGGACCCTCTCCTTCTCGGCCTCCGTCTTAAGGGGAAGAGTTTGGGCGCAATCGCAATGAATGAATTGGTTGATCGATTCGCGCAATTATGCGAACGGAGGGACCCTCACCACGTTCCACCGTCTACTCCTGAGACCAGCCCAGCCCAAATCCGGCATCGAATACGGTGACATGTGGTTGGTGGGGTCTCCGGGCCACACTCCAGTTGGTACGAGTCACCAGTACTGATTTGTCTTTGCCTACAAGCGTTACGTGAACGAACCGCCTAAGGAACGTTTCCTCCGGCGAAAATAACAGCCACTATTTAATTGCATCTTATTTTTTTAAATAAGAACGGCAACTTAACTTTTAGATTTAAACAATGTTAATTTAAAAGCTGTTATTTTCGCACAGGTTGGCTATTAAAAGAGGATAGAAAGCAGTTGCATTAAATAAAGCGACGAGGAACATTTTAAATGATCAAATAACCAACATGCAACGTGCTATGAAGTCCTTTTTCGTTTCATATTTATAACGCGTTGGGTTAGGCCAGTTGTACAGCCTTTGGTACCTTTCGCACCGATGATACCGTCGACTATTTTCGTGGGGCGGCCGCGAGATGAGAGATATGGATGTGGACGAGAGGAAGCGAAAGAGGGGAATTTTTTGCACCGGGAAATTTTTTGGCATCGTTCGGCCCTCGCATCTTCTCTTTCGGCCCTTCTTTTTTTGTCGTTCCTTTTTTTAATACTGTTCCATCTTCTCGATTCTATTTGATCAAACATAAAACTTTCATTCAATCATATTTGATCGAACGAAAGGTCTTTGTTCAATCATGACCTTTCGTTCGATCAAATAGACCGAACAGAGGAGTCTTCGTTCGATCTTGATTGATCGAACAGGTGCCAAAAAGAAAGAAGGGCTGGGGACGCGATGCTGGGGAAGAGGCGCTTAAGATGACGTTATTGGGAGAATAGATGACACGTGTGCATGATGGAAAGTCGTGGCAAAAGAGTTCGCACTTTGTCGAATCCGAAGGAAAAGGAATATTTGAAAAGTCAAGTGATGATCTTATTTAATCCGCAAAATAAACTTGCTTTGTTTTTTTTTTTTAAGTCCAGGCCTCAACCTTTGGTCAAGAAATACTTTGGGATGAGAACTGGGAAAAACCAACCATCATTGTCGAGAGATGGAGACGAAGTTGGTGAAGGGCAGCAAAGGATGATATCGCGAAAGATTAGAATTTCTAATAATGTTCTTATCGCCCAAGAATTTATTGGAGGCTAAGGCTTTGCTTATTAGGAAGTTGGACAGGAGGATATGAGAGTGACATTCAGAGGGATGGAAGGATTCTAAGGAGGTTAATTGTTCAGACGAAAGGAAAGAATCAGAGGATTGTCCCTTTTAGAGCCAGCCCTGCGGTCTCCCATCTTCTTTTCGCTGACGACTGTGTCAGGCTTCCATTGATAATGCGGCTTCCTTACATTCAATTGTGCAGAATTATTGTCTGGCTTCGAGTCAGAGGGTTAACTATCTCAAATCTTCTATATATTTCAGCCCTAAGACCATCAGATCTACTAGGGAAGCCATTACTAATCTATCAGGCATATCTAAAATCGATTTTTATCTGGGGATTTTAGACAATTTTGCTGAGTTAGAGAGGAGGGAAAAGGGTGGGGTCACTAGAATGGAGCATTATTATTGATAGAAGTGTCGACTAGAGATATGCTTCAGAGAGGCGTCATGGCATGCATTTATTATCCGGAGGCTGTATGCCTTGGGGATTCTCGAGGGGCTAGATGCTTCGCGATTTCTCTTGGAGCCGCAAATGCGAGCGACATCCGGCTTGCCCTCTGCCGAGATCATCCTACTTCTGGAAGGAGATTTGCAGATATGGTTAGCCTGGAGAATGTTCATGGAGTATCGGAGATGGTTATTCGATTGATGTTATCCAGGATACTTTGATTTCTGAGCTTTTCGAGATGGCCCTCCTTTATTAATATGGACGCCCCCTCCAGTTTAAGGGTTAAGGATTTCCAGGGATTCCCACGCTTGGCATATCCCCACGGTGATATGGTTATTTAGGGAGGAGCTTTCTCGGCGGATCCTATCTATGCCTCTTATGCCTGGCTATGGTGGTGATTCTAGGCTTTGGCAGAGATCGTGCTAGGGCTCCCTCCAAGGATCTTATAAGGATCTTCAGGCCTCAGTTTCTGCGTGGTAGGACCTGCCCCTACTCGTGTCTATTGCATGAGCGATGAACGCTATCTCTTTGTCCTAGAGCCGCATCCGGCGCGTCATGATATTCGCAGCTCTCTGCATATCAGATTTGGCTCTTATTTAATCACTGCAAAATTATGGAACTTTGCTTTGTTTTTTTTTTTTAAAGAAAAATAAATCCTTCTAGGCCTCAAACCTTGCGTCCTGGGATAAAATATTTGAAAAGGTCATTGCTCTACCGGTGATCGATACTTGGGGGATGGCTCAGAAATTTGAAGGCTTGATCACTGTAGCAATGATGTATCTGGGCTGATTCACACGAGACTTGTGTGATCGCCCGTTTGCATGGCGACGAGATGTGTTTAGAGAGATTAAAAATGTAGGGGGTTGTTTGGTATGGATGATCCTGTGATAAGGCCATTCCATTTTTTTCTATATTTATGAATCTCTCTCGTAAATTATAATAAAATATAATATATTATTATAATATATAATAATTATATATATATTATTATATATATATATTATTATTATTATATAATTTATCATAAATATATTATATAATAATAATATATAGATAAAATATATTATGTAAATAAGTTTTTAAACGTATTATTAGTATTGCATGCGTGATGTTTTTTTATTTTTATGATATATCAAAAATAATGATTTGTAATTATTGATAATTTTTTTTATTATTAAAATATCTTGCTCCAAATAAAATGACGTTAGATCCCGATGATATTATCACTAGTGATTTTATTAATGATGATTCTATCCTAGTGATTAAAATAAACAACTCTTAAATAAGGGTGAAGATAGAGAGGATTTGTAACAATCTACTGAAGTCTGATTTAGATTTGAAACAAGGGTTAAATATTAGATTTAGGCACTTCAATTTGAATTTTTTATTTTAAATATTTATCAATTTATATTATGTTTTAGGTTTTAAGTATTTTTTTAATGTTTTAATAAAATTAGATTTAAAATTGATAGCCAACATTTTTTTTAAAAAAAAGAGAAATTAAGGACTTCCCGCGAGGGTGGAAACGAAGGAGATGAAGGGAAATTCATTCTTTGTCCCGGGATAGGGGGTGATAATGAGGATAGCAAACATATCCTACACTTTGAATCCATTATGTTGCCACCTCTAAGCCATGGTAGTCCTTAAAAAATTATCGTGGTTTTTTTTTTTTTTTTTTTTTGTTACAGACAGGCGATCACACCACTCTGACGCGAGTCAAGCCCGAAACATTAGAGTACAAAATTTGTTGTAATATGACAGGACAAGGGATCCCGGAATGCCAAATCCATCGGTCAGGGTTGCGAACGACAGAAGAAGCAACATAATCAGCCGCAGCATTGGCTTTCCGATATATATGCTGAATCTGAAAAGCACTAGTAGACTGCAGAGTGGCTAAAATGTCTCTAATCAGAGGATTTAGGCCAGAATAAGAATCCCCATCCGCCTAATCCATCTGATAATCGCGAGTGAGTCACCCTCTATAATCAGCCGACAATAGCCCAAATGTCGAACAGCATGTGTGATGCCAGCCCATGCAGCCTGTAGCTCAGCCATAGGAACCGAAATGTCGATAGAGCTGTGACCGCCAGCTGCTAGTAACTGCCCCTTCGACCCACGGATGACAAACCCAGATCCAGCAGTACGATCAGAGACAGAGCCGTCAAAGTTCACTTTGACATAACCCGGAGGTGGGGACACTAAGAGATGAAAACCGTGGTCCGGTTCGCTGCCAAAGCAGCAAGGGAGTCCCAGTGGCCAGGTCCGTCAGTATGAACACCAAAAAACAGCGAGTGTACTCCTTGGCATGAGAGAGAGCACGGCGGATAATCGCCTGGGGTGAAGCCGTCTCCTCAGCAAAAACAATCTTATTCCTTGTCAGCCAAATATGATAAGCCACGTAGGCAGATAAAACACCTGAGAATAAGAACCATACTGAGAAAGCGATCGAATAGCATTCAGAAAGGAGAGCCGGATTGGTCCTTCCTCCAGCGACCATGGGGTAAAATGGATCAGCTGCCATATCTGAGATGCACGAGAACATAAGAATAGAACATGGTCAACAGATTCATCCTGCATCCCACATATCGGACAGAGTGGCAATATCGAGAGGCCCCGACCAGCCAGAAGAGAATAGGTAGGTAAGCGATCCCACTTAATCTTCCACAAGAAGAGCTGAATCCTTGGGTGAACAGGCAACCTCCATATCCAAGCAACATCTCTAAGGCCTGAAGCCTGAGAACGGAAACGGGCCACCAAATCTCTAGCAGGAGCACAAGGAAGACAGGATCGATGCCACAGCCTGAGATCCGGCCCTTCAGAATTAGGAAGAGGCATGGCCGAAATCCGATGAGCAAGCTCAGCCCCAAATAACCGAAGTACCATAGGAGCATTCCAACCAGCACTCTCCTGGCTAATCAGAGAAGAAACATGCAATGTGGGATCTACTTCAGAGCTTATAAAAGTCGGCCAGCGAGATAAGGGAAGGTCAGCTATCCAAGAGTCCTGAACGACATCAACTGACATCCCATCCCCGATCATCCAATGAATATCAGTCATGACTGTAGGGGCGGCCCGGTAGATCGCACGCCATAAGCAGGAACATCCACGAGGGATACTGACTTTCGAACCCGAAGTCCAACCACCATATCTACCACGCATGACTGTACTCCAGAAACAGTGAGGGTCCAACAGGAATCTGGAAGCATGCCTTGCAATGATAGCCTCACGACGGAGCACCAGGGACTGAATCCCCAGCCCACCCTCACTCATCGGCAAACAGACCATGTCCCAGGCCAATAAGTGAATACCATGACCCCCCTGCATAGATGCCCATAAAAAATCCCGAATATGTCTCTCAATCCGGCGAAGGAAGATAGTCGGGATCAGAGCATTGGATAACAGATAGATAGGGAGCGATGTGAGGATAGCACGGATCAAAGTGATACGCCCCATCATAGAAAGGCCCGACACCTGCCACCGGTCCATCCGAGCAGAGATCCGACGATCAAGGTCCCCAAAGTCCTGCTGTGTGGGCCGACGTCCCGTAAGAGGGGTTCCGAGGTAGGTCAGACGATCTGAGACAGTCGAAATCCCTACAATTGGGAAATAGCGGCACGACAGCGGGAGAGACCGATGGACTGAAACAGAGAATAGATTTCTGCAAATTGATCTGTTGCCCCGATGCTCGGCAATAAGCCTGAATGATAGCAGAACAAGTGGTTGCATTCTGAACAGAAGCTGGGCTAAGCAGGATGTAGTCATCAGCGAAGAGAAGGTGGGTTAGAGGAGGTCCATGAGGCCCAGGCATATAAGGCTGTAATAGAGATGCTCCAACCGCCTGATTAAGAGCACGAGACAGGTCATCGGCGCACAGAACAAACAGAAATGGAGAGAGAGGACATCCCTATCGGAGTCCAACAGCAGAGGGAAAAAACTCAGTCGGACTGCCATTAATGATGATAGAAAAGGTGGGCCCTTGGACACAAGCCATAATCCACTCAATGAAATATCATCAAAACCAAACGCCTGTTGCGTCTGACGCAGAAATATCCAACTCATCCTATCATAAGCTCTCTCCATATCAAGCTGGACGGCCATGAGAGACTGTCGACAAGAGGCGCGCTGGAGGTCATGCATAAACTCCTGGGCAATGAGAGCATTATCTGAAATACTGCGGCCACGGATAAAGGCACCCTGCTCCGGAGAGATCAGCCTAGGAATCACCCCCTGCAATCGAGTAACAAGAATACGAGCGCAGACTTTGTAAAGAGTGGTGCATAAACTAATCGGCCTATAATGTTGAGGAAGCAGAGCATTCACTTTTTTAGGAACCAGGACAAGAAATGTCCTCTGCCAGTCAGGAGGAATATGTCTGGAAGAGAAAACAGACTGAATAGCCGAGGTAACATCCTGCCCTACAATATCCCAGTAGAAGCGGAAGAAAAAAGGCGAAAACCATCTGGCCCGGAGCTTTATCAGGACCCAGAGCCCAAACTGCATTACGAATCTCCTCCGCCAAGACCTCCGAATCAAGCTAGCATTCTCACTATCTGAAACTCTAACATCCCTAGTACCAGTGATAATGGGAGAGTCAGAGCCAGAGACCTCCGACCAGCGAGACTGAAAGAAATGAAAAACCTGCTCACATATAGCCCCCTCATCCTCCAGAATAGTACCCTCTGCATCACTAATACGCCTGATCCGATTGGCCGCGCGCCTGGCAACAGTGGCCTGATGAAAGAACCTGGTGTTGCGATCACCTTCCTTTAACCACTGAATCAGGGACCGCTGACGCCAATAAATCTCCTGCTGCCAAAGCAACGAATGATGCATAGCCAAGTTCCTCCTAAGAGCCTGAAGATCACTCTCCGATAGCTGACCCTCCTCGTCCTCCTTTGCCTGAAGAGTAGAGATAACAGCTTCCACAGCCTGAACATTCTGCATTAGATTCCCCACCTCTCTTCTCTGCCACCATAATAGTCTGCGCTTGGCAAGCTCTAAACGTCGAGAGAGACGATAAGTAGAATTCCTCTTACTGGCATATGCCACACCTGACTAATCAAGGACCTGGTTGAAGAATAATGCGTCCAAAACTGCTCGAACCGAAAGGGCCCCTTCCTATAGACGACAGCTCAGTAGAGATGAGAAGGGGACAATGGTCCGATGCAATCCGCGGGAGGTGGGTATTAGTAGCACAGGCAAAGGACTGCATCCAAGATGAAGAAGCCAAAGCCCGATCCAATCTCCGACACCCGAGCAGACCCGCTCCGGTTGTTACACCAGGTAAACTGCGGCCCCGAAAATCCCAAATCAATAAGACCCGCCGAGGAGATGAATGAGCGAAACTCCATGGAATTCGGAGATTCTACAAATCGGCGTCCCCCCCGCTTCTCGGAAGCATCCAAAATACAATTAAAATCACCAGCAATAAGAGTAGGAAAACCCTGAGCTAATAAAGTGAGAATCTCCGACCAGAGGCCGCGCCGCTGATGAAAATCAGTGCTGGCATAGACTCCAGAAGCAGCCAAGGCGGAGAAGACCCCTCAGAGATGACCAGGCCTACTTGCTGATGACTATGATGAAAAGCATCAACACGGATGGCAGGGTTCCGCCAGAGAGCCATAATGCCCCCAGATAGCCCATTAGCTTCCACAGCATAGGAAGACCAGTCACGGAGACTCGCCGCCGGAAACGCTGAAGACTAAGGCCCGACAACCGAGTCTCCAACAAAATACAATATCAAAATGATGAATCTGCAAAAGCCTACCAAAGGAGGATCGAAATGATGGTTTCAATGCTCCTCGGACATTCCATATAATAATCTTCATAAGATAAGAAGCAAGATGCCTCAGACCCCATCCTGAGCTCCCATCATAACCAAATCTGAAAGGTCTCCCGAGTCAGGACACAGCAACTGGAGATCCTGATCCGACATCTGACCGAGGTCCGGATCATTGGAACCTGGTTGCAGAACTGACTCCATGGGAACTTCTTCACTTAACTCCATAGTAGGGGATCCATCTACCCGAGAGACAGAAGGGGAGACAGATATAGCAGCTTTCAGAGTTGTGAAGGCAACCTCATGAACATCCATGGCTCCTTTCTGATAGCAGGGGGGCAGAGTCATCCTATCAGGAGAACCGATTGTCACCCCAGTGCTTTTAGGTATCCGCCTTTCCTTTCCCCTTACGTTTCTCGGATTTAGAGATTGACCTTGGCGCCGGGCAATCGACTGGTCTGGCCCTTTTAAGGGGACCAGGAAAAGCATCCCGACTGCCCTGATGAGTACCAATAGCCGAACCCGAGCCAAGGGAGGCAAAAGGGTTCTTGTTCACCAGAGAATTAGATAGATCAGTCACTGGGGGCCCCTCCTTCACTGTCTCCAGCAAACCCTTCTGATTTTCCTTGAAACCGGCACATAAGTCTGTCTCCAGCAAACCCTTCTGGTTTTCTTTGAGACCGGCACATAGGTCCTCTCCCGGCACGGTCACTGATCCTGAGCTTCCAGGGAACTTAGGAGGCAGGGGATTGATCAGGCCATGCCCTGGGGATCCCTGCTGCTCAGCCTCCTTCAGACCCAGCTTTGAAGCATTGAACCCGGCACAAAGGACCACTCCCGGCACACCCTTTTGCCTGAACTTCCCTGCTTCAGCTCATTCACACACTCACTGGAGCAGTGTCTGGGAGCACTACCACCTTAGAGGACGAATGGACCCTCCGGCGAGCCACCTTCACCGGAGAACACCAACCCTCTGCAGCTTCAGCACCCGATCGACACTCCGCTTGAATCTTCTGTGCAGGAACTTCACTGCTAGAAGCCCCCTGCATAGCCGTCAAGTGAGGCTTCCTCTTCTCATCCCGAAGGGTATCAGAGACTGTCTTCCGTTGGCGAATCGCAGCAATCCAGGGGCCATAGATTGATCTGGACGCAGCTTCCTCATCCGCAGACCCAGACGACAGGGAACAAGGGCCGCTCAAATGAATAGAACCACAGAGAACAGATCCCCTCCAAGCACTCATACGCAAACTGCTGCCAGAAGGGGTGGTGAATTCCTTGAATTCGAGTCCCCGGCCGGAGAGGACGACGGAGATCAATCCGTACACAGGCCCTAGCGAAACCCCCTCTGTTCTTCGCCAAAGTGGGAGCATCCGCACAGATGAAACGCCCCGCTGTCTCCAAAATCGCCCTGAGGAAATCCTCCTTCCAAAACTCCATTGGCAAATTTGGCAATCGCACCCACACCAGAGCCGAAGGAATGGCATCCTCTGCCGGGATGAATTCCGGCCTCCATGGTTCCGTCCCGATAACTTGGCCGTTAACAGTCCAAGGCCGATTTAACACCAAGTCACAGGCCTTAGGATCTTCGAACCGGAAAATATGGCATCTGAATGCCAAACTGATAGGGACAATGTCCCCCTGAACACCGGCGTGCCTGAACTCTCGGAGGAAAGCTTCGGCCGGAACCCACCGCTGGAATGACCGAGCTAGAACGGCCCTCGACTGCCATCCATCTATCTCTGCCTCCAATTCCGCCACAGGGACACCAACCACTTTCGGAAAGGAGGCCTCCAGCCTCGCCACCACAGCCGGCGACGGAGCCGGAGAAACCCATTGGAAGTCGGACGCCATCCCCTTCCTTCGGAAGCCCATCCACTGGAAACCTATCAGACGCCATGGATGGCTGGGGGAGCAGAGGAGGAAAAACCCGATGAAGGCTCAGACGGAGACGCTAACGATCATCGGAGATCGGAGGAGAAGAAGACTCAAGCACGAATCTTAAAGCCCTTCCAATAGATAGCACCAGAGAGAAGATGTGCACGAACCTCAAAGCACCGCTAATTCTCGAGTTTTCCTTTGGATAATACAAATTATCATGGTTAAGAGTACTGCTGCGCGACTCTCATAAAAACAAACTAAAAATTCTTTATGAATCAGTAAATGGAATTGGTGTAACTGCTAAATTTATTGCTAAAAATTACGTCAAGTTATAAAACTATGTGATATGAGATTTTTGTGTGTATTGAAGCAGGGTAAAAAGTTTTCACATAAATCGGCTGATATGGCCAAGCTGTGGGGCTCACCTTCGAATGATGCTTCGCCGAGCTTCCCTGTTGGCATCTCCGCCCAAGTCTCGTTAGACTGAGCCTTAACCGATTGACCCTCGGCTTCCTTTGTCGAGTCTCATCCTCGAATCAGTGGTACCGAACCTCAATTCGCAGCAATATATTGGTGCTAGAGGAAAGGCCTCAAGTTCCTAAAAACTTGAAATCTCAAAAGAAAAGGTGAACAAGAGAAGGATATCATTCTGAATGGTGAATCGTAGAAGAGCGATTGTAGATGTCCTTGACCAGGCTACCTCTCAAGGGCTTGGACCCTCGCAGAACATGGCATTCTCACAACCATCCCAGCCTGCTACTCTGCCATCGTTTGTGGCACCCGTTACATAGGACCAATTCAACATATTGGTCCAACAAGTCCAGGCCTTGACGCAGTTGGTGCAACAATTCCAAGAAGACCATCCCCTGCTGCACCTAATTCTCAACCTCCTGCAGGCATTTAGCAACATCTCGTTGGAACAGCCGTGCCGGTCCAACCAATGGCTCCTCCACCTAATCAGTTGGAAGCTACGAGTCCCCAACGACAACTTGGTCATGAGGTGGGGGAAACAGAACCAATTCGACCGAAAGCCAGAGACAGGGGCCTCCCCTGTCCTCGCCAATCTTGCTCCTTGTCCTTGGCTTCCTCTCATCATGGTTTGATGCTCAAACGTCGATCTCCTTTCCCATCTCCTTCATCAATACAGGCCGAAGTTTTCGAACGAAAGATTTAGGAGATGCACCTGGAATTGGACGCTGCCAAACATGTATCTTCGCCAGAATCTTGGGTGGAACAAGGTCCGCCCTTTACCCAAAGGATTATGAATAAAGTTGTCCCATTGCATATAAAGCTCTTGGCTATCGAGCCATACAATGGAACAACTGACTTGAATGACCATATGAGTAGCTTTTGATCAATAATGCTGTTCCACGGAGCCTTAGATGCGATCCTATGCTGTGCCTTCCCCTCAACTCTTAGGGGACCTGCCAGAGTATGGTTCGGGACCTTAAAGATGAATTCTATCACCTTCTTTGACGAACTCGACTGCTCCTTCACCAACCAATTTGTCAACAGCCGTCGTTATCAACGAAGGTCAGATTCTCTCTCCAAACTAAAGTAATGGAAGGAATCCCTAAAGAACTTCTTGGGCTGTTTTAATATGGTCATGTTGGAGGTCGACCACCTTAACCATGAGGTGACCATGTCCGTCCTAGCATGCGGAATATTGAAGGAGGGAGATTCTATTTGGCACTGAAGGTGAATTACCCACGAAGTCTTTCCAATATGATGGCCATGGTAGGCAAATATGCCAGGGTGGAAGAGTCTTGAAGCTCGGCACGAGCTAAGCAACTAAAGAAGAAGGAAAAAACAACTCAGATAAAAGCCGATCGACTCATCCTGTGAGCCCCTGCCACCAAAGGGCTCTGTCGCCCAAGCGGCACTCCAAAAGCATAGCATGAAGGTTCAACCGGTTTACTCCACTTACCATGTCCCGATCCCAAATCCTAATGGAGATAGAGCATCAGCTTCCTCGGCTGAGCCTCTTCGGGGAACCCAACCCGGAGAGATATGACTAAATACTTCTGGTATCATCGCAACCATGGGCATGATACCAAGGAGTGTTGGCAACTCAGACAAAAGATCAAGCAGTTGATCCATTGAGGAAGGCTCGAGCACTACAGAGAACCCCCGAAGATAGAAGCCAAAGCAGAGCATCCACCCGAACTTCGACAAAAACCCCTGCCGAATCCATTAGCAATAGGCAATGTATACATGATTGCTATGGTCGGCTCATCCAATAGTCGGCCAAACAAGAAGGAGAGTCCATTCAAGAAAATCAGATGTGAGAAACTTGCATTCTCAGAGACAGACCTCCAAGGGATACAATATCCCCATGATGATGCTTTCGTTGTATCCCTAAATATACAAAACTATGATGTACACCGAGTTCTTGTTGATAGTAGAAGCTCTGTCAACGTTTTCTATTTTGATGCCTTTGTGAAGATGAACTTGAGAATAAAAGACCTTCGGGCAGTGGACTCTACCTTGAAGAGGTTCATCGGTGACATTGTCGTACCTAAAGGAGTGATAACTCAAACTGTTCGAGTCAGCAAATGGCCTTGTATGACAACTATCCATACGGACTAGAGATGGGCACCGGGTCATGCCGCCCATGGGCCGGCACAGCCCAGCATGAACTGGGCCATGCCTGGTACGACCCAGCACAAACTGGGCTGTGCTTTGCATGATCCGGTCTGCTATAGTATCGAGCCATGCCAAGCATAGCCCATTAAATCGTACTATGCCAGGCTTAAAAATTTGGTCCGTGGACCAAGCCCGGCACCACCCGTGATGGGCCTGGGCTGGCACGTGCCAGCTTGGCACGGCCCACATGGGCCTAGGCCGGATAGCCCATAAGGGCCTGATAAAAAATTTAAGTAAAAAATATTGGGAATAAAGGAATTTATTAATATGAAGCTACCTTAATGGTGGAGGGTTTGGCATAGACCCCTACTAGTTTATTAATTTAAAATCAAAATGATATATGAAGAAAGGGGGGCTAGGCCTGACCTTCAGAATATAATAAGGAAGAAAAAAAATAGAGATAACTCACTTTAATAATTAATATATATATATATATAATTATAATTATAATTATAATTATAAAAATAAAGATGACTCACTCATCAGTAGTATTTGTATCATCATCATTTTCGCTAGTTAAGTCATATTTACCTTTATCTTAAAATCTTGCCTCAACATCTAACCAATCTTTGTAGTAGAAAACATCTCAACCGTCTCGCCAGTCATCCTACTTTTTTTTTCGTATAGAACACGTTGACCTGCACTAAAAGCAGATTTTGATGCTACTGTGGACATCGGCACAGCTAAAATATCCTGTGCAATGGCAGACATAACAGGATATTGATTTCTAACACTCTTCCACCAAGCTAATACATCTAGATTTTCTATTTGATCTTCATCATATGCAGAATGGAGATCATTTCATAAATAAAATTCTAATTCATTACTTAAAGATGAAGAAGATGAAGCATGTGTGTGTCTTCTTTGTACAATGAATGAAAAAATAGATGATGAACAGGATCTAGAAGAAGAAGCAAAGCTTTGAGCAAGTATTCTAAATCCATAAATTTTGTCATCATATAAAGCATAAATATCATTAAGAAGTCATGTTACCTCATCTTTAGCAGGTTCAGGATCTTAATTCATGTTTTCATAATATTCATCAATTAAAATTTTTACGCCACTTAATTTAACTTTAGGATAAAAAATAACATCTAAGTTATGCAAAGGACATATTTTGTCCCAATATTCAGTCCATTTAGTTTTCATTTGATGTATAATAGACATTAAAACATCATCATATCTATGTTCTTTAAATTTTTCACTAATTACACATGCTTTTTATAAAAATAAACAAAAAGTTGGATAATAAATACCAGAAAGAATATTTGTAGCATCATAAAAAGTAATTAAAAAATCTTTTAAAATTTTACCTTTACCCCAATCAGTTTCTTAATATAAGCACTTAATAAGTTCTTATATGGATATGCATCATGTATCATAATATAGGTACTATTCCAATGAGTAATTACATCAAGTTTAAATTTTTTAAAATGTTTACCATATCTACACATAATTGTTTAAATTCTTGAAGTCTTGCTCTTGAAGCATGAATAAAATAAATTATATTTCTAATTTTTAAAATAACATCTTGAATTATGTCCATGTCAGATTGAACAAAAAGATTTAATATATGACATGCACATGTAATATGAAATAATTATCCATTTAAAATGGTATGCAAAGAGTTATTTAATAATACAATAGCAGAATTATTATTAGATGCATTATCAAAAGTAATAGATATTATTTTATGATTAATATTATATGAGCATGCAGTTTGATAAATAGCATTTGAAATTTGTTGTTCTGAATGCAGAAAATCAAAAGTACAAAAAGTAAGAATTCATTTATTTAGTTGTCAATCATTATCAATATAATGAACCGTAATAGCAATAAAACAATTACTACCTACAGATGCCGATCAAATATCAGAAGTTAAAAAAACTTCAGCATTTAAATTTGAGAGTGTTTCAATTAAACTTTGTTTTATTGCTAAAAAGTTTGTCATAAACACTCTTCTAAATATACGCCTACTAGTTCTTCTATAAGTAGGTTGTAGGCCTAACTGAACATATTATTCAAAATTATAAGATTCACTTAAACTAAAAGATAATTCATCTTGAACTATCCATCTTACAAGTAATTTTCTCTGATTTCATGGTTATATACAAAAGTACCTGCAAGTGATTCCCCTTGTACATTAAGGGTAATTTGTTGATGGGAATCATGCATCCTATGAGTCTCTTGATATCTTTTTAAATACCCTATTCCCCCACTACTACTACAACAGTAGAGTTTTATATTTTGCTTTGAAAACTCCATCAACCATAATTCTATCAAAATCATTCCAAACATCACTAGTTCTCTTACGAGAAGAGGTTTGACCTTCACTGACACTGGCTTTAGAGGAAACTTGGGGTTGGGGTTAGGGATTAGTTCCTCACCCTCAGAAAAAGGGTGCATGCTAAAATGACTTTCATCATAAGATGTCATATCTAAAATTTTAAATTAATGAATGCAAAAAATAAAAATTAACCATAAGAAGGAATTAAGAAGAGGACTAGAGGTGGAGGCATGAAGCCGAGATTTGTGAGCTTTCTCTTGTGTTCTCACCTCTCAACAAGAAGTGACCTTTTTTCTCTTATACTTTTCAACAAGAACCTCCTTTTGTGTAGCACTTGAATACTTGCTAAAGCACTTGTCACTTGCCAGAATACTTGCAAACTAAAAATTAAATTGCTAGAGCACTTGCTAGAAGAGAGAAATAGTAGTAGTAGAGAAGGAGAGAAGAGTTAGTTGGTGTAGTGAGAATGAGGAAGGAATGGCTGTTTATAGAAGTTTTAAAAAAAAATTTCAAAAATATCCTTCAATATAGCTGTTATATGGATGTTGGAGGGGTTAAAATGGTCAAAACTCCCCTCCATATGGCCATAACTAGGCCGTGCTAGCCTGGCCCATAACTGGGCCGTGCCAGGCATGGCCCGATTTCAAAATTATAAGATTCACTTAAACTAAAAGATAATTCATCTTGAACTATCCATCTTACAAGTAATTCCTCTGATTTCATGGTTATATACAAAAGTACCTGCAAGTAATTCCCCTTGTACATTAAGGGTAATTTGCTGATGTGAATTATACATCCTATGAGTCTCTTGATATCTTTTTAAATATCCTATTCCCCCACTACTACTACAACAGTAGAGTTTTACACATTTTCTATATTTTACTTTGAAAACTCCATCAACCATAATTCTATCAAAATCATTCCAAAATCACTAGTTCTCTTACGAGAAGAGGTTTGACCTTCATTGACACTGGCTTTAGAATAGAGGTGGGCACTAGGCCGTGCCGCCCATGGCACGGCACGGCCCAGGCCCTGATGGGCCGTGCCAAGCACGGCCCGACACTGCTACAGTACCGGGCCTGCCCAGAAAATTTTTTCTGTTGGCCCAGCACGGCACGGCCCATGACGGGCTTGAGCCGGCCCGTCGTGCCGTGCCTGCATGGCCCAGGTGGGCCTGGGCCATGCCGGCCAGGTGGGCCGTGCCAGGCATGGCCTAGGGGGCCTGGGCCGTGCCAGGCACGGCCCACCTGGGGCCTAGCCCATGCACAGCTCAAATAAAAAAAATATAAAAAATATAATTTTTTGATAAATTAAAAAATTATTAGGAATAAAGAAATTTTATTTATATAAAGCCACCATAATGGTGGGGGATTTGGCATAGATCTCTACCAGTTTATTAATTTAAAATTAAAATGGTACAGAATGGAGGGGGGCTAGGCCTGACCTCTAGAACATAATACAATAAGTAAGAAGAAAAAAAATAGAAAGATCATAACCATCGGATCATCGCCGATCGGATGGATCGCAACCGTCGGATCGATCATCGCCGATCGGGATCATGGCTTGGATCGATCGCAACTATCGGATCGTCTCCGATGGGATAGATCGCAACCGTTGGATCGATCATCCCCGATCAGGATCATGGCTTGAATCGATCGCAACTATCGGATGATCTTCGATCAGATTGATCGCAATGGTTCGATCGATCATCATCAATCGGGATCATAGCTTAGATTGATCGCAACCGTCGGATCGATCATCGCCGATCGGGATCATGGCTTGGATCGATCACAACCGTCGGATTGATCATCGTCGATCAGGATCATGGCTTGGATCGATCGAAGATGTCGGATCGTCTTCGATCGGATTGATCACAATGGTCCGATCGATCATCATCGATCGGGATCATAGCTTGGATCGATCACAATCATCGGATCGTCTTCGATTGGATAGATCACAACGTTCGATCGATAATAGCAGATCAGGATCATGGCATGGATCGATCGCAACCGTCGAATCGTCTCCGATCAGATCGATCATCGCTGATCGGGATCATGGCTTGGATCGATCGCAACCATCGGATCATCTCCGATCGAATGGATCATAACCGTCAGATCGATCATCGCCGATCAGGATCATGGCATGGATCGATCGCAACCGTCGGATCATCTCCGATCGGATCGATCGCAACCGTTGGATCGATCATCCCTGATTGGGATCATGGCTTGGATCGATCGCAGACGTCGGATCATCTTCGATCAGATGGATCGCAACAGTCCGATCGATCATTGTCGATCGGGATCATGGCTTGGATCGGTCGCAACCATCGGATCGTCTCCGATCGGATGGATCGCAACTGTTGGATTGATCATCACCGATCGGGATCATGGCTTGGATCGATCGCAACCATCGGATCGTCTCCGATCGGATTGATCGCAACCGTCGGATTGATCATCGCCGATCGGGATCATGGCTTGGATCAATCCAGACGTTGAATCGTCTCCGATCAGATGGATCGCAACCGTCGGATTGATCATCGCCGATCAGGATCATGGCTTGGATCGATTGCAGACATCGGATCATCTTCGATCAGATGGATCGCAACCATCGGATTGATCATCGCTGATCATGATCATGGCTTGGATCGATCGCAGACATCGGATCGTCTCTGATCGGATTGATCGCAACAGTCCGATCGATCATTGTCGATCGGGATCATGGCTTGGATCGATCGCAACCATCGGATCATCTCCAATCGGATGGATCGCAACTGTTGGATTGATCATCGCCGATCGGGATCATGGCTTGGATCGATCGCAACCATTGGATCGTCTCCGATTGGATGGATTGCAACCATCGGATCGATCATCCCCGATCGGGATCATGGCTTGGATCGATCGCAACCGTCGGATCGTCTCCGATCGGATTGATCGCAATGATCCAATCGATCATCGTCGATCGGGATCATGGCTTGGATCGATCGCAATCGTTGGATCATCGCCGATCGGATGGATCGCAACTGTCGGATCGATCATCCCGATCGGGATCATGGCTTGGATCGATCACAACCGTCGGATCGTCTACGATCGAATTGATTGCAACGGTCCGATAGATCATCGCCGATCGGGATCATGACTTGGATCGATCGCAACCATCGAATCATCGCCGATCGGATGGATTGCAACCGTCGGATCGATCATCGCCGATCAGGATTATGGCATGGATCGATCGCAACCGTCGGATCATCTTCGATCAGATCGATCGCAATCGTCGGATCCATCATCGCTGATCAGGATCATGGCTTGGATCAGCTGGTTGGTGCCTAGGTGCACAGTGTGCTCCTAGCACCAGCCGTGCCATGGCACGGCCCTTGTGGGCCGTGCCATGGCATCTACAAAATGGCCCAGCAGGGCCATTCTGGCACGGCCCAGCAGGGCCGTTGCTGGGCCGTGCACAAAACGGCCCAGAAGGGCCGTTTTGGCATGGCCCAGCAACGGCCCGTGGCCCATTTCTTGATGGGTCACGGGCCGTGCCGAAGAATTTTTTTTAGTGGGCCGTTCCTGGCATGACCCATTTGTTAATGGGCCTGCCAGGCATGGCACGGTAATTTTTTTGGCACGACGGGCCTGGGCCGTGCCTGGCACGGCACGGCCCAGTGCCCATGCCTACTTTAGAAGAAACTTGGGGTTGGGGTTAGGGATTAGTTCCTCACCCTTAGAAAAAGGGTGCATGCTAAAATAACTTTCATCATAAGATGTCATATCTAAAATTTTAAATTAATGAATGCAAAAAAATAAAAATTAACCATAAGAAAGAATTAAGAAGAGGACTAGAGGTGGAGGCATGAAGCCGAGATTTGTGAGCTTTCTCTTGTGTTCTCACCTCTCAACAAGAAGTGACCTTCTTTCTCTTATACTTTTTAGCAAGAACCTCCTTTTGTGTAGCACTTGAACACTTGCTAAAGCACTTGTCACTTGCCAGAATACTTGCAAACTAAAAATTAAATTGCTAGAGCACTTGCTAGAAGAGAGAAATAGTAGTAGTAGAGAAGGAGAGAAGAGTTGGTTTGGTGTGGTGAGAATGAGGAAGGAATTGCTGTTTATAGAAGTTTCAAAAAAAAATTTAAAAATATCCTTCAATATACTGTTATATGGATGTTGAGGGGTTAAAATGTCAAAACTCCCCTCCATATGGCCATAACTAGGTCGTGCTAGCCTGGCCCATAATTGGGCCATGCCAGGCATGGCCCGATTTTTGGTGCGGCCCAGCAGGCCTGGGCATTGCCGTGCCAGGCACCCAATGCCCAAGTCTAATATGGACTTTCTTATAACCAAGCTTCGATCATCGTATAATATCATCCTGGAAGACCTAGGCAGATATTCCTTAGAGCAGTGATCTTCGTCCCCCATCTCACTATGAAGTTCCCCACGAAGTGGGGCGTGGGAACTATCCGAGAAAGTTAAGCCGCCACGCGGTATTGTTTTGTTGCCGACCTTTAGTCTCGAAGGCTGGAAGTCGATGGGCTTGATGCTTGGAAAAATCTTATGGAGCAAAGAGGGGAACCTGCCAAAGAGCTTGAGGAAGTCCCACTTGAAGAGGGCCAGCCCGATTGAACCATCCGGATCGAGTCACAATTAGAAGGGAAGCCCCGCAGGACTTGGTAGACCTTTTGTGCAAAAATATCGATGTTTTCACTTGGTTCGCCTTTGACATGCCAGGGATCAGTCCTGATGTTCTTGTCTACCATCTCAATGTGGATGAGACATTTAGACCAATCAAATAGAAAAAAAGGAGTTTCGCCCCTGAATGCCATAACGCTATTGAAGAAGAGGTCAACAAACTCCTTAAAGCAAACTTCATTCGGAAGATAAACTACCCTAGCTGATTGGCGAATATCATCATAGTGAAGAAGGCGAATGGCAAGTGGCGAATTTGTATTGACTTCACTGACCTCAATCAGCCTGCCCGAAGGATAGTTTTTTCTTGCCGAGGATTGACCAGCTGATAGATGCTACATTCGACAATCAGATGCTAATGTTTATGAATGCCTACTTGGGCTACAACCAGATATAGATGGCCCTCGAAAATGAAGAAAAGACGACCTTTATCACTAATAAGGGGAGATATTGCTACCTGGTCATACTGTTTGGACTAAAGAACGCCAGGGCAACCTATCATAGGCTAATCAACAAAGCGTTCAAAAACCAAATAGGTCAAATTATGGAAGTCTATGTCAAAGACATGTTGATGAAAAGTAGAGAAGCAACCTAATACATATCCGACCTAACAGAAAGTTTCGCCAAGCTTTAGAGATATCAAATGAAGCTGAACCCAACCAAGTGTGCTTCCAGAGTGAACTTCGAAAAGTTTTTAGGCTTCATGGTCTTTTAGAGAGGCATTGATATAAACCCCAAGAAGATCCAAGCCCTCCAGGAGATGGTGCTACCTCGGTCTATCAAGAAAATTCAACACCTCACAGGACGAATAGCAGCCCTCAACAGCTTCATCATCCGATTTACCAAGAAACTTCCAATGGACCCCTGATTGTTAGAAAGCCTTTGAAGATCTAAAGAAGTATCCGTCACCTCTGCTTCTTAGCAATCCAAAGCTCGGGGAACCTTTATATCTATACCTGGCTGTCTCGAAAGATGCTGTTAGCTCTATGCTGGTCCGGAAAGAAAATAAAGTTCAGAAACCGGTTTACTATATCGACAAGCTGCTTCGGGACACCGAAATCAAGTACACAAGGATTGAAAAGTCAGTACTTACATTGGTAACATCTATGCGGAAGTTGCGTCCATACTTTCAAGTGCACACTATAATAGTTCTAACCGACCGGCCGATCAAAATGATCCTCCAACGTCCAAAAGTGTCGAGGAGGATGGTAAAGTGGGCTGTAAAGCTGAGTGAGCATGACATATATTATTAGCCTCATCCAGCCATCAAGGCACAGGTTCTGACAGACTTTCTCTTTGAGTGCACCATCCAGAGGACAAATCGACATTGTAAGACCCTCAGCAAGGAAAAATCAAGGTTCGATGGCTGCTACATGTAGATGGATCCTCCAGCACAGTCGGCTCCGGTGCGGGTTTGGTTCTTACAAGCTCGGAAGGAGCCATGTTTGAATATGCCATCCTTTTCACATTTTCGGTCTCCAACAATGAGGCCGAGCATGAAGCCATGCTCATCGGATTTTGAATCGCCCGAAATTTAAAAGTCAATTGGTTGAACGTCTACACCAATTCTCAGCTGATAGCCAAACATGTGCGGGGAGAATTCGAGACCCGGAAGCCAAATACGGTGCAGATTTATAGAAGGTGCACGACCTACCATCCGATTTTTCTGAACTTGAAATCATTCAGGTTCCAAGAATAGAAAATGCATGCGCATGCCTTCTCTCTAGATTGGCCACTACCGACTCCATGGATTTGGAGCAGAAGTTCCATCTTGAAGTTCTGGAGAAGCCCAGTATAGTGGACACCGATTTTGTGATGCAGCTCGAAACTAAATCATCATGGATCAACCCTATTCTGGCATACCTCATAGATGAAACTCTCCCCACTAATAGAAAGGAAGCTAAAAAGCTAAAGATGAAGGCCTTCCATTACATCCTGCATGATGGATAGCTCTACAAGCGTTCCTTCTCCATGCCGCTACTCAAGTGCCTCAGGCCATCAGAGGCTAATTATGCCTATAAGAGGTCCATGAAGGCATCTGTGGCAGCCACCTAAGAGGCCAGACCCTCTACCTTAAAGTGTTACGACAAGGATATTACTGGCCTACGATGATGAAAGATTCGAATGATCTTGTCCGAGCATGCGACTTATGCCAGCGACATTCGAACATCCAAAGGCTTTCATAAACACTCTTGACACCTGTCATAGTTGCCTAGCCTTTTGCAAAGTGGATTAAAGCCAAAGTAGTTGCCCAAATTATTGAGGCCCGAGCAAAGGACTTTGTCTGGCGGTCAATCATTTGTTGATTCGGTCTTTCGCACACCATCATTACTGATAATGATTGGCGGTTCGATAACTCAAGGTTCCAAGGGTTCTGTTAAGATTATGGCATTAGCCATCGACTTATCTCAGTTGGGCATCCACAAACTAACGGTGAGGCAGAGTTAACTAACTGAACATTATTGCAAGGACTAAAGGCTCGGTTGAATAGAGTGCGCAATAGATGGGTAGACGAGCTTCACCATGCCCTTTGGGCTTACCGAACAAACGCAAAGGATTCCTCATGGTGAAAATCCGTTCAAAATGACCTTTGCTATTGAAGCCATCATCCCGGTCGAAGTAGGCCTACCCTCGCCCAGAGTCAAAAGCTATTCTAAAGAAGCAAACGATGAACAACTAGGGGCCAACCTCGACCTAATTGAAGAAGTTAGAGAACAGGCCCGAATCAGGTTGACTGTGTACCAACAGCGCGTGGCCCATTACTACTCTTCCTGGATGAAAGGGAATCTCTTCCTTTTCAGTGACCTTGTGCTCTGCAAAGCTTCGGTCTCTAAACCGGTGGAACAAGAAAACAGACTTTGAACTGGGAAGGCCCATACCAAGTTGCACAGGCCATCAGACTAGGCACCTATCGGCTCTAAGATATCAATTGAAAAACCATCTCTAGAACATGGAACTCGGACAACCTTCGAGTATATTATTAGTAAAATGTTACTGAGAAACAGGTTTCTCCCAATTGCTGGTCCTACAAATTTTGTCTCCGAACCTTTAGCTGGGTTGAGGTCTTTCTATCTCATTTCTTCAAACCTCGCTAGGGCCAAGCATAATCTCCAAACCTCAGCAAGCCGAGTGCATTATAAAATTTCTTCAAACCTCGACAGGGCCGAGCCTATCTCCGAACCTCGGCAGGGCCTAGCATATCACACAATATCTTCGAACCTCAATAGAGACGAGTACATTATTTCTCTGAACCTTGGTAAGGCGAAGCATAATCTCCGAACCTTGGCAAGACCGAGTACATTATACAATTTCTTTAAACCTTGGTAGGGCCGAGCCTATTTCCAAACCTCGACAAAGCCAAACATATCATACAATATCTTCGAACCTCAGTAGGGCCGAGTATATTATTTCTCCGAACCTTGGCAATGCCGAGCATAATCTCCAAACCTCGGCAGGGTCGAGTACATTATATAATTTCTTCAAACTTTGGCAGGATCGAGCCTATCTCCGAACCTTGATAGGACCGAGCATATCACACAATATCTTTGAACCTCGGCAAGGCCGAGTAATTTACATAAATTCTTCAAAGCTCGGTAGGGCCAAGCTTATTACTTTATTTCTTCAAACCTTGGTAGGGCTAAGTGCACTTATCGTTATTCACTGACCCCTCAACTGGGCTAAGGTCTTGTTATTATTTCTTGAACCTTCAGCCGGGCTGAGGTCTTATTATATCATCTCTCCGAACCTCGGTAGGGCCGAGTAAGAAACTACTTTGTTCTACTCCCAAATTCTTAAAAGGGCTAAGTCCCTATTTTGTTCTATCTCTGAACCTCGGTAGGGCTGAATATATCCTATTGTCTCTCCGAACCTTCAGCTTGGCTGAGACATCTACGAGTTATCTCTTCGACCCTTTGGTCGGAGCGCCCCTACACTATTCTTGCCAAGCCTAAATTGATAAGTTCATCAATTGCAAGATATTCCGAGAAAATAACGAGACTGATACTATTCAGTGAATAATAGAAGTACAAATAAAGAAAAAATTTTCGATGAACTTTATTGATCAAAGTTATTCATTACAGAGGAATTTTTTTTGATGAAATTTATTCATTCAAGGGCTTATTACAAAGGTGCCTCGAGGTATAAAAAATGATAAATAAATAAAATATAAATTAAATATAAGGCTTGGCTAGATTGATCGGTGTTGTGCCTTTCCCAGGGGAAGCCACCGAAGGAGGGATAGTTGGGGCAGACTGGCTTATCTCTTTGGCAATGTTCAGAGGAACCTCGGTCGAGTTTGCTTGTAGCTTCTTCAAAGTCTATCTCCAGGCACCGTCTCCATTGGGCATGGCTTCGATGGATAAGGGAGTTGCAACCAGGTATCATCAACACTAAGGCGACACAATACCCCTCATCCTCTAGGAAGGAGAGGTCCAAGTTAGGGTACTGTTGGATGACCCTCTGGCGCATCTTAGTTGCCCCCAACATGTAGGCCTCCTTGAGAATGAGAGGTTCTCCTTAAGAAACTTGGCCGAACTCTTATACTTTTCCACAGTAAGGGCAAACTAATTGTTGGCCTCGGTCATTTGGGCTTGAGACTCAGAGCTATGCAGACGGCGCCCGAAGTTATGCTCCGCCACCTGAGCTTCATTCTCCTTGGCCTGAGAAGTTAGACCATCAGATCCCATTCAAATAAAAGTGGGGCTAAGCTTATGAATAAAGTTCATACCTTTGCAATGACGTTAGCCTACTGAGCAACCTCCGCCCTTGCCTCTACAGCTTGCTTGTGAAGCATTTTCTTCTCTCTTCTTATAATGATTAAGCTTCCCCCAGACATGTTTTTGTTTTGCCCAATCCCCTTCGCCTTATTTTGGGTAGTTGCAAGCTCAGCCAGAGCCCATGCGGTCTGCTGTTGGCAAGTTTCAAACTTGCGACCTTCATCAGCTAGGCTCTTATTTAGCCTATTTATTTCCTCTGTGGCCTCTTCCCGAGAGGTCAACAATGTTGCCTGGGCTTCCTCGGCTGAAATGCGGGCTGCTTCGAGCTTAGCTTGGGCCTTAGCTAGCTCTTCAAAATGTTGGTTAGCCAAGCCCTCTTTATTTCGAAGCTCGGCGACTTCGCTAAAGGCTTGGTTGCGAGCTTCTATTACAGCCATGAGCCACTTATAGAGTGCCTTCTCGAGGATAATCCCCTACGACCAGACAAAGTGAGCAAGCCCAAAAATAACAAAATGTATCATAAGAGGAAAAAATCATCCTCGCTTACCCAGAAGGCATAAATATTCATGTCCTTCAGAAGGTCTTCGCTCTCGAGCAATGCAAGGTCCTCCAAGCCTTTGGAGAGCTCAAACCCCTCGACTGTGAAGGACACCATCCCTTGCTTGGCTTCCCTGTGCTCTACGTCGAAGGACCTCCTTTTGGATGGAGGATAGAGTGGAATACATGAAGCCGCAACTTCAATGACTCCAACTCAGGGTTGGCCACAGGTCGTCTAGGGGGACTAGCCCGATCAAACCTTTCCGCCAAGGGCCCCTCCTCATCTTGACCCTCGGTGCTCCTCCTAGCCTCTCCCTCCTCTTTCCTTTTTGGGAGAGGCTCCTCCACAAACAGAGGGATATATTCACCACTCGCGGCCATGACAACCTCTAATCCCTCGAACTCGGCCGTCTACTTTATTTGCTGACACTCCTGATGTTCCTCAGGAGTCTGTCGGCTGAAGGGGGTGGTGCAAACTGGGTTGCAGACGAGTGGGTGAGGACTTTTATTGTAATCCAGGCTTACTGGAAAGTCCTCACTTTTCTAGAAATGTTCTCTAAGCAATCTGGCTCCTTCGGCCAGTGCTTCTTTTATTTTATCCATCAGCGTTGAGATCAAGGGGAGATTCAATCCCTGGTCTTCCTCATCACCCCCTCTCAGAGAGCTTGAGGAGCTGAGTCTCACCTTCTTTTTTGAAAGGCTCGACAGTCTAAGAGAGGGTGGCAAGGAAGACTCGGTACTGAGTTGCGCCTTCTTCATTGTAAAACCCGATAAGGTCAGACGAGACCATTTTCCGCCCTTCTTGCTCGAGCTGCTCTTCAGCATCTCCCTCATTCAGGCCCTAAGATTTGACTTGGCTGCTGTGAACATAGAACAATCAGATAGTTAGTCATACCCCAGCAGATAGACTAGAGGGTCAGTAAATTTAAAATCAAGCTTACCTTGAGGGTCGATGTTGCTAAGACCAGTGTTGAAGAGTACATTCTTAGCCAGAAAACTCTAGCTAAGAGCATGTTACCGCTGGAAAGAATTTTGATATCCTCGACCTCCTTCTTCGTGATAAGTCTATTTATTATCCTAATTTAACTATTAAAATAAATATTAATTATTTTAAATTTATTAAAACTTGATACTTTTAATGGATATTTACAGAAAAGAAGCTTAGAGATGGAAAGAGCTTAAATTTTGAAGTCCAACGGTGCAGACGATACTTAAATCAGGACTTTGTTTGTCCGAAAAGGATGAAAAAGATGATTTTGCATGATTCTCGGTGCAAGCTAAGGGCTGTAATGTAGAATAAATGGTTAAGAAGTTTTCTCGCGATATCTGATTGATTCCGATTGACTCCAACTTTGACTAAAAGGAAGCCCTAAATAAGCTCTATAAAAGGAGGCCCTTAGGTAGTAGTTGGGGGGATTTCTACAAAGTGCTTTTTATTTTCTTTTATTTAGATCATTGTATTTAGGTCTAGAAGAGAAAAATTATGAAAGTGATGCTGGTAGCAGCAATGCATGGCTAGATTTCTTCAACTTAGGATGATGATGAAACCTGTAAGAGATCTTTCTTTTTATTCTTAATTTCTATGCAATAAAAATCATCCTCTTCTTTCATATGTCTTTTGAGTTATTTTTCTGATCAAGGTTTTAATTTGGCATACACGACCTACACCCTCTATCAACGTGCCATGATCTTAGGATATGGTACGTGCCTAAGAGAGATAGATCGTAGTATGATAGATTAGACCCCTAACCTTGCAAATAATTAGATAGTTTATACTCTAAGCGAACGTGTCGTGATCTCTTGATACGACCCGTGCTTGATAAGAGATAAATTATTCTAACCCTGAATTTATAAAAATTATTGCTATTGCAATATAGAAAAAAAGATAAAACCTGTTTGTATGGTGGATTTGAATTCCTGAGTTGCTTCTCCTACTGTCTTGATTTTGTTAATTAATTAGCTGTTATATTTTAATAACTACTACTCTTAAATTAATCCTCTATAGATAATTTTTTATTTTTTATGAAATAATTGCCCTTGATCCTCAAAATACGATCCCGATTCACCACTAGCTGTAGCAGTGAGTAGGTTTTATTTTTGATCACCAATGACAGTGATCACTTCAACAATCGCGCAGCTCTATTTAGGTTCATGACATAGAAAAGAGGCACCTGCCGCTCTAATGGATGATGAAAAAGTGGGGCTTTTACCCCTTTAAAGAGGATGGAACCTTTTACACCCTCTTGAAGGACCTTTAGAGTCTGATATAAGGCCAGAAGGAGTTCTTGGGGAAGATGATGTTGTGGCACATCTGAAATAGAGGTACCGTAGCCATTACCCTTACAAACTGGCACATAAAGATAAACCCTACGATGCAACACTAGCTGTTTGGCACCACCGTCGTGGGACAAATGCCGTAGAACTCCGTAATCCCCTCCATGGTGGGGTGAAAGGGAAGGCGGATACCCTCCTTGAAGCATTCCTCATAGAAGAAAGTCCCGGACTTTAGTTCATCTGAAGCCCTCTACTCGGGACCTGGCACTTGCAAGTTGTAGTCATTGGTAATCCAATATTCATGGTGGATTCTCTCCAAATCCATCGAAGTCATCGACGAGGTAATGCGAGTTGGGTGCTCCGTTTCTTTAGAACAAGTAGAGACAACATCGGCCATTATTTTCCCTAGCTGGGGACACTTAGTCTCAAATAGGAGGATAATGCCAAGGGTCTGAAAAGATGTGACTCTAGAAGACATCGATCTCTCACTTTTAAAACCGTCACACGAAGGGCAGCGGACATCATTAGTGGGGAACCCTATGAGTCGTGGCATTTCAATTCAAGCACCGATATTTTCGGTTTTGCCATGTATTATCAACTGGCCGTTCATGATCGAATTTGAAAAGCCCAACTATTTGATAGCCTAGGCGATCATGCTGTATCAGCAATTATGGCATCAGCATCTCTCCAAACCTCGACCAATTAACCCTCGGCTTTCTTTGCCGAGTCTCATCTCCGAACCAGGGGTACCAAACCTCAACAGTCGGGAGTCATCCGACCGACTGTTCCTTATGCCGACCTTCGCCCCATACCAGACATCTAGGACACCAGATCACCATGATCGCGAGAATCTCGGAATAAACCACCTCACATGAAAATAGGAGCTAAATATAGCCTCCCTCATGATAAGCAGGATTTGAAATCCCCAATAAGGTATATGTTGAAATCGGACTTATCCTCCTTCAAATTCCACAATTGCATCCAAAAAATTAGGTAACAATATACCATCTCTGTTGCCTTTAAACACCATATCCCAGGATTCCTCAGGTATGCACGAAAAAACCCTTCACACATGCCATTGTATTCCAGACCCCCTCTGAAAAATTTTCTTCTCTTCAAACCTTCTCCACATTATCTGTGGCCAAGGATCTTCACAAACTTAGGCGTCGAAAGGTCTTTCATAGGGACTACCTACCTCAATCCCCTGCATGAGGACGTTGTTTTGTAGGTTCACGAGAATGGGAGGACGCTACCCAGGCTCCCACATGCACCGTCATTTCGGAGAATGAAAATCCGAAGCAACATGCCCTTTTGTTGATACATTGAAGTTATTGTTTTGATCATATGAAATGATAGAAATGAAGCAAATGATAGACATACCATCTAATTTGTGCACATAAGTAATTCATGTAGTAGGTGGCAAAGAGGATTAGTGCAACTCATAAATTTATTACCAAATATCAGTCAGTGAACCGTGGAGCCACCAAGTTAACGACTATGGACCCAATAAGACGCTAGAGATTGCAACCTGAAAGCTACAACTGAATGAAGAACCATAAGCAGAAGCCCCGTGGGCTAATTTGGTCAGCACAATGTCATTGTCTTCTCTCTCTCTCTCTCTCTCTCTCTCTCTCTCTCTCTCTTTGACTTTGAACATGTCATTATCTTCAAAAGTATAATAGAGTGAAGAGCAAAAGAAAACATCAATTCAGCTACTAAACTACCTCTCCTGTAAATATGGGTGGCATGAAAGGCGTTGATCGATTTTTCAAGCCCTCAAATATCTGTTAAAAGAGTAGTCTTAGTACATGATATAGAAGTCACTGAATCACTTGTCAAGCCGATATCGATTTCTTAAGCTGTCAAATATCTCATAAAAGAGTGGCCTGAATCCATGATATAGCAATCATTGAACCACTCTACATCTAGATCTGAGAAACTTTGAACAGGTCAGCACATAGGCCATTGCTTGGTGGACCTAACTCAACAGATAAGAGATGATGGACTTGGAGCAAAAGATATGTCCATTACCAAAGTTGTGCATGGGTTGTGAGGCATGGCATATAGAGAGAGAGAGAGAGAGAGAGAGAGAGAGAGAGAGGACATTACCATAATAGGACGAGCTTTTACTAAATTGCTCACAATGCACTTGATAATGAAGCTATGTGTACCTGAAAGATCCACTCTGCATCACATGCACCAGATTAAGACAGACAGCAGAGGTGGATCAAATTTGGAAAGAGACACAAGATTGCGAACATAAAGCTACATTGGATCAGCAATTCAGTTGCAAACGGACCATCTGATTGATTGTTCTTGTAATGTAATTAATGCTAGCTTAGCCATCAGATATGCCTACTTGTGTCCCTGCCAAATAGACTCACTGTGAAAGAAGTATTTTGCAAGATGGTGATTGACGAAGGCAATTTGGATGGGTGGAGTTAGACAGCATGTGGCCCAAGAAGCCAAATAAATTCACTATGAGTCATTATTCAGATCCTTGAACTAGCCTGATGTTCTCACTTCTATGATTGCAGTTCTAAGTATAATTGAAATGAATAATTCTTTTAAATTCTTGCAACAAATTAAGACTTGAACTTGGACCTCGACATTTCAACAAATACATCCTTTTGGCAATATTGAAGATATCAGTTAGTGTCAGTAACACTGAAGGACAAGCCAGTAAATTTGGAATGCCGGAGAGGGTTGGAATAGCTCTTGCACAAGGATGAAATTCACAAACCGAGAAATGGTCTAAATATTTCACCCATCACGCATGCACATAAAGTCATACATAAAAAGGATTGTTCCCGCAGGAGGACGCATTCACAAACTGAGACAGGGTGTAAATGTTTCACCCATCACACATGCACTAAAAGTCATACATAAAAAAGACATGAGAAGACTATGCCTCTTCAAATAAGTAGCATATGTTATCTCTCCTCACAAGGCATAGTTGGCTTGTTGATTATAGTTTCAAACTCTATAATCTTATGCAAAAGAAAATTAGGAAAAATATGATCAAATTATAGGAGAAAACTCAGTCCAACAAATATAGAAGTTATAGTTTTGTTCTAATATTGCTGGTTTTCAGGTCTTCCCGAACCGAACCAGAGTTGCTGCTGCACAATATCCAATCTGAATTTGATCATTGTTCATCAAGAATTTATGCTACTTATCTGGTTCTATTAATTAAATATGATGAAATTTTCTCAACATGGGCCTAGAATGTCCGGTTCTTACTTCATGCTTTACAAACAACAAACAAACATAGATTAGAACCTTCAGTTGACTACATCAATTCTAAACCTTTAGAAGACCATTTCAGGGCTCCCTCACTGGAAGGAAGCGTTCTCTACCGGAACACAGCGCAGAATACCTCCCGAAGCCGGCACTTGGACAATGGCACTTAATGCACTTGTTCCAAAGAATAAGGAGAAAACTAAGAGCAAGTTGACCAGTATTCTGTGAGAAAATCTCAATGATCTGCTTTGAAAAAAATATATTATAGTGAAATAGAAGCAGAGAGAAAAGTGATCCACCTTTGCCACCTTCCAAACATACAAATTCCTAATCTAGCTTTCTTTATAATATCTGCTGAAGATTCGAGCTTTAAATTCTGGTTATTATATGTAGGTAGTTAGGTTAGCAGTCCACAAGCCAGGGAAGACCGTATTGGTTTGAGCAGATGAGCAGTAGTTTTAAATTCGAAGTTCGAAACATTGGTTGCCATGCAATAATATTTTAAAATGGACAGAGGATTACAGAATCAAATGGAGTGATTAACGTGGAGATATTCAAAGAAAAGAAAGCGGCGAGAGTGTTATCGATTGGGACGGCAGAACTGACGGGCATTGAGGACTTCTGGAGGCATCCTTTGGGTGAGAACATGTGAAATAACCGACACAGCATGCAGACAGCCAAGAAGCATGAAGGCTGGCTCCCTGTCACACTAAAACGAGAAAAACACCATCACATGGACATTGGACAAGTACTTGCCTTGTGTGTTACGTGTGTATCCCACGTAACCCCCTTCTCCTCCATTCTAATGTAGTGTTTGATAGAAAAAATATTATCCATGGATAAGTGTACGGGATAAAGTTTATTCCCTGTCTATCCTTAAAGGATATCCCTTGGCTATCCCATTGATCATATCAAATGCAAAAAGGTAAATCCATAGGATAGCTTTTTTTTTACTCTTATTTGGAGGGATAACCAGCTATTTCTACATTTTCTAGGAAATAAATTGAAGGGATATCCTATGGTTAACCATGGATTATCCCTTTGGTTAACTTTATTCCCAGCTATCCCTTATAGTTATGGCTTTTGGCAATAAGAAGGGATATCCCTGGATATCCCCTCTTATCTCCTATTTCAAACACTATCCAAAATAACAAACAGCTAAATGTTGATCACGGGAATTATTTGGATCATAGATGACATCCGGCAGTTATTCCGCTACCTGCAACGCAACGGGGGCAATGATCTTTGTCATATACTTTCGTTGTCGGGCACAGTAAAATAATAATTTGGAATAAAATTTTGTATCATCCGGAACATAGTTGTTTACTTGAGCAAATAACACGGTTAATCTTCTTTACCATCTGATACTTCTGTTATAAATTCAACTGTTACAGCTTATCGTTTTATTCCTTTAGGTAGTGTTTGAAATAGGGGATAAGAGGAGATATCTTGGGGATATCCTTTCTTATTCCCAAAAGCCATAACTATAAGGGATAGCTGGGAATAAAGTTAACCAAAGGGATAATCCATGGTTAACCATGGGATATCCCCTCAATTTATTCCCTAGAAAATACAGGAATAGCTGGTTATCCCTCCAAATAAGAGTAAAAAAAGTTATCCTATGGATTTACCTTTTTGCATTTGATATGATCAATGGGATAGCCAAGGGATATCTCTAGGGATAACCAGAGGATAAACTCTATCCCATACACTTATCCATGGATAACATTTTTTCTATCAAACGCTACCTTAGTTAGGAATCTTGTCTGGCCCAACAACGACTAATCCCCAGCATGACGAAGTCTTGCAAGATGGTATTCTTTGAACCCGTCCCAAGGTGGCACTGATAAAGTCTCTGGTTGCATTTTTGCACCTGCATGCATGCCTTCTTTCTTTGCGATGAGCATAGCCACGTTGTCATGCCTTAGGCCCAGTGGTGGTAGCTGAAGGGTGACAACCCGTCGCATGTTAAGCATGCAAGGTATTCTGTAATAGTACAATTTATACCGCGAAAGATAATAACTATATATCATTTAAAATTGAAAACATTTTAGTATAAGTCATGTAATATTTGGGCAACTAACCAAATTACAAAATCATATTGGGGGACAAAATGCAATCTATTTACACAGATGTAGCTCCAAACTATCCCGATTGTAGCCCTCTTCATTTTTGTGGCTCTGAAAAACATTATGAGATTTAAATGAGCTTGCACTCAGTAAATGAGCCTACTCTAATATAATATAGTTACTTCAAAATTTTAACAAATCAACTACATGCCAAGCTTTTATAATTCAAATACATTTCATCATGTAATCAAATCATACATATCATATACTTAATATAATTTGGAAGCAGATAGTATTTCAAAATTACTATTTTAAATCAAATCCATTGTATTATTGTAATAAATATGTAAATTTTATTGTATATCAATGCCGCACAGTCATACATTATGCTCACGTAAACAAAACACCCCAAAGGTGTATATTTCTTATACATCCCTTATAGAGGCAAGGTCTTAGTACCAGTATCATGTTACATATCATATTCTGTCACAGCTCATACCCTAGGAGTGTGTGTCTTTCACATATTCCCCTATGGAGATAAGTTTCGGAGTCATGTAGCATATCATGTCGTATCCTATCATAGCACACCCCAGGAATATATATCCTTCACATATTCCCCTATGGAGGTGAATCCCAAACTCATGTAACATATCAT